>MJUU01007261.1:113008-156793 GCA_002080025.1 Modiolus philippinarum
ACTCCATGACCACAATCTTGAAAGGAGAGAATATGACAATACGTAATTTTGAAAGATGGGTCAAGGGGTACTCGCCGCTAATCTGCCGGCTAGCTAAAGGAGCCTACTCTGCTGGTAAACACTGTCGCACTACGGAAGAAAAATCTAACTCAAAATTTCCCGCAGGATTTGGTCAAGAATAATCATATATTTCAGTAGACATCGGCAGTATGAGTGAGAGGCCAGAATGTATGTAAAATTTTCAGGTCACTAGATCTAAAAGCTAATTTAACGGATGCAAGCAGAGTATCTTGTCAATATCCCCTATAATGTAATGAATGTAAGTTACGTCCCAGCTTTTCTGGATTTTTAATCAGTTTCTGGCATGTTTTAGCAACATTACCGTAAAAACGAGGATTAGAAATGCCCTAAGTAATAAGCTGTTTGTGAGTAACGCCATATTTTGATATTAAATATTCATATCTGTTATAAAACTTCTTAAAGGTATTCAACAACTTATGAAATCTGTAACCCTGTTGTAAAGTTTGGCTGTGATAGTAAGGTTACGTTCATTAAAATCGTCAAGAGTAGAACAAACACATGCGAATCGTAATAGTTGAGAAATGTACACCCCGTATGATGGAGCTTGAGGGATGTCGCCGTCAAGAAAAGGGAAATTAATTAAAGTGAAATCAAAATCATCCATTTTATCATATATTTTAGTTTTATTTTACCAGCGTCAATAATGATAGTTATCCAGAAAAAGGGCAGTATTTGGAATCATTGTTAGTTTTATTCAATTTCAGTTCTTGTGGGTCAATAATGTCTACATAATCTAAAAACTGGGGACTGTCAATTGTAAGGATATTGCAATACACCTGCTGTTATCATTAAAAATAGAAATAAGATTATTACTGTTTTGTATGGTTCCGTTTTGAAGTTTTTTTAAGGAGTCTCTTTCGTAACAGAACAGAAAAAGATCTGCAATCTCCAATGCAGATATATCATCTGTATTTCATACTCTATTACTTTCTTTTTGATGGTGTTGAATTTTGAACTTGTAACCAAGTTTACATTTTTTAATGTGCAAGTTTACTTATATATATTTAGAAACCTAATGTTTTGAAATTGTATATAAATCATTGCATTTAATTGTACATAAATCATTGTATTTAATTGCTCCGAAACTTGTATAATCTAACGGGTATTGGAATTTAGCAATATCAATTGAGAGTTAATCTTATTTTTGAATATGCTATCTTAAATTTTGCCAACAAATAACAAAATACCGAAGTTCCTGTTAATTTATTTTCTGCATATGCGAATTTCGACAACTTATGTCTCATCAGTGCAGATCGAACCGGAAGATTTGGAAGTCCATTAAACCGAAAAACTTGCTAAAGCTGATAGAGAACAAATAAGACTTCCTATAGGTCTTTTGGTCTTTCTGTTTTCTTTATTCAAATTCCAAAAAACTTACAATCGTCAATCTGTAGTTTATAAGTTCAAAAGATGATTTTTTAATAAACCGTTTTCCATAAACTTGTGGTGTATACTTTTCATTTGTTGAATATTGCATTTGAATTTGTAATTTTTATGTAACTGCAGCTTACAAGAATCGGAGAACAAATATATGGATTCGAGTTGGAGAATTAATTTTGAGATACATTTCGTGAGTACTTTCTGATGTTTGTACGGTACAAATTCAATTTTGTAAATATTTAT
This sequence comes from Modiolus philippinarum, assembly GCA_002080025.1. Taxonomy (NCBI): domain Eukaryota; kingdom Metazoa; phylum Mollusca; class Bivalvia; order Mytilida; family Modiolidae; genus Modiolus; species Modiolus philippinarum. The sequence continues at coordinate 114,713 of MJUU01007261.1, forward strand.
TATTAAGCATTTCGCTTTTTTTTTTGTTTTTGTGTACTCAAAAGGCATTTCAAATCAAAGCAGGGCATGCTTACCCTTCCGGAGCACCTGGTGTCACTCTTGTTTATTGAGAGTTCACACTGTTAGTGCTTTAGTTTTTTGTGTTGTATATGTAATGTTCGTGTTTTTTGTGGGCATGTGGTGTCTTTGGTCTTCCATCTTTTGGTGTTCTTGCTTTTGCCTTGTCTCTGGACTTTGATTTGTGTAATCTTGTTCCTTCAGTATTCTACTGCCGTTGTTTTTGAAGCGAAAACTGTGAAAATCTGGATTGTTATATTTTGGCCTGAATAATCGTGTTCGTCGTTAAATGTTTCCTGTGTTTTGTTGTTTAAAGTCAATGATGGGGTCATTGAATCAGGTAAACAATTTGCCGTCTTAAAAAAAAAAAAAAAAAAAAAAAAAAAAAAAAAATCAACGTAAACAAGGATATTACATGGTAACGAGTGCCGCTGCCAATTGCTGCCTTCACCAAGTATTGCCATGTAAAAAATGACAAATTTAGTCATGCAAAGATTAATAATTCATCTAGGCAAATATATACCATGCAGCAGCAGATCAAATGATGTACTGCACCGTCAAACCGTTATTTTGCATACACAGTTGTCAATTGAACAAAGAAATATGGTCTAATATATTAATAGATTTTTAAGGCAAACATATCGAAAATGTGAGGATTATTCAGATGCAAGATGTGGAAATATACTATTTACATTTTGTATGTAAAGAAAATTCAGTTATAGCATTGATCTTACCGTATATGATTCAGGAATTCTTACTTCTTACATGCCAAAGTATACATTTCATCTATGGGTTTTTGTTTTCTGTCAGAAAGTGAAATATCATTTTTGATAAAATCTTTGTATCGTTTCTTTTGTTTACTAGTATTATGTATTCAATCATTTTTCTCAAGCAATATTTCACTAATAGACATTTTTACTATTCATCGTCGAAACCGAAACCAAATCCGATACCGAGACCGAAACCGAAACTATCATATACAGAAAGAATTGTGTTTTGGTTTTCTTTTTACATTGTTAAATCATTGTTTGATGGGTTCAGATGTTTGACATATGGAGTACAAAAAAGATTTTTCACAGATAATCTTCCCCTTCCTAATCTCTGCTATAAAATGAGGGTTCGTCCGAACATTCATAAACAACACGTACTTAGACTAAAATGAACTCAACGCTAAACACCACAAAGTACTTTGGTCCACATAGGCAAAAACCAACGGCAGTATAATACCAAAGGAAAACCAAAGGATGTGATAATTACAAAAATCAAAGTGCATAGACAAGGCAAAAACGGGAACACAGAAAAACAAAGACAAAACAAGGACGTAAAAAAAAGACGACATTTAGGCACTCATACTCTGAACTCGCATCATAACCGGGAGTGACATCAGATGCTCCGGAAGGATAAGTATGTCCTGCCCCAAAATTATAAAGTATGTTTTGCACAAAGGCTCAGAGTTACATTAAGTAGGAAAAAATCAAATTATAAAATTTATCGTCGAATGGTAAAAGCAACAAGAGTGCACCCATTTGATCGATTTTGCTTATATAGCACATCACATTCGCATCACAAAGAAAAAAAAACACATGGTTGATCATTTCACTCATTGCATCTTGGGAATGTTTCACCGTACCATAAGTGGTCTTTATCAAGATATTAATTTATAAATTACCATTTTTTTAAAAGATATTATGTTTTAAAATAGTTACTACGTGTTTGCCTGCAATGTGCAACGAAAGCGAATGTGTATATTGATGTGATTCTTTACATGTGATTGAAAGAGTAATGGGTTCATACATAAAAGCAGATACAATGCAAAGATATCTTTTATAATATTCAATTTAAATAAATTTCAAAAACTGGGTATTGTACAACATTTTGGATCAAAACTATATAATATAATGTTGAAACATGTGTTGTGAATAATAATTAACAAAAAAAAAAAAAAAAAAAAAAAAAAAAAAAACAAACAAACAAACAAACAAACAAAAAAAAAAACAATTGGGAGATTAGTCAATAATACACTTTATCTGCCCTATTATTTAATCTGTGGAAATAATGGCTTAACAATTAAGAAGCAATAAAGATGTGGAAGGGTTAATATTAAAATAGATTAAAAAAAGCAGTTAAAATATTTCACAACTGGCAGACGATACTACTCTGTTTTCCAGATCAAAAAAGATTTCTCTGTTTAAATAATTGATAATGAGTTGCTGTCGGACACTGCCGCAACGGAAGGGGTTTTGCACACATTAAAACTGGATTAACCCACTATTTCTTTTGAAATGTCTGTACCAAGTAAGGACCATTGCGATTGACAATTCTGCGGCGGTTTATCTTTTTGTCATATGATTTCCAGCTCTTGACAATTTTTTCATGTTTTTGTGTTATTACCTCCATTTGCCACGAAAGAAATAGAAATATTTGGATTTAATTTAAACAAAAATAAAAAAAAATGTTGGTAGGAAAATTTTAAAAAATAGGGATAAATTTCGGACATTAGATTGACAAATGGTCCAGTTAAGGCTCTTAAGGTACATTTCGGTTATTTTAGAAAGTATTGTGAAAAAAAAAATAACTAGGAAAATAGAATAAATCAGAACAGGTAACTTGCTTTCGTTTGGTTTTATGCAATTTATATATTTTTTGAAATTATGGATCTCCTTTGTTTGGGTTCTAGTGCTGCTGATGGGGATAAATTTTGGAAATGGCCATACAGCTCATTAAACTTAATGCAGTTGGAGGTAACATATGTGTTATGGTCTCATGTTCATTTACTCCATATCCTTTCGTAAAATATTTGATACATGGCATAAAAAAACTGTCTCTTCGCAAAAAGTAAACAATAAAGACGATTGTTTTGCAAATTTTTACATATAAAGAATCTGTTTATACAATCCCAAATATTTATCTCAAAGAAATTGAGAAATTCAAATTTTACCAAGTTTGTATTAAAGGTAAAGATTTGTTCAGAGCTTCAAACAAGTTTATTTGCGAACCTTTTATAAATGGAAAATCTGAGAAATCAATAGGTTGCTTTCTTCTTAAATAGCAGGAAAAAGTTTTAGACAAAATATATACATTTATTTTTGAGTACATTTTACACAGAAATAAAAATGACTATAGAATAATAAGATTAAATCTATGACACATTAAAATGTGTCTAACATATCTAGAACTACGGCAACAGGTAAGATCACTTTCAAAACATATTTAAGGTAAACTGATAACACAAAATATACCGTTACGATGTTGTAAAGTGCACTCTTGTCGATAAAAATAATTATTAAAAGATAATGAATTAAAATAAGAGCAATGAAAAAGTTTTTGGGGTTGTTCTTCACTTAGATTTAGTCATCATAATTACTTCAACAATAAAAAAGTTCAAATTATGTAAGTATTAAAAATTAATCATGAAAATAAATCTGTTAACACATCACTGTAAACGATTTTGTGTTTCAAAATCAAATGTAAAAACTCGAATCACTTCTGCTATTAATAATGGATACATGCACTGTATATAATTAGCAAAAAAACATACATAATTAAAACAATCAAACAAACAATTAATATCATTATTGGAAAGAAAAACAAGACACAATTCATTCTGTATAGGATGGTTTCGGTTTCGACGATAAATAGTGAAAATTTCTACTAGTATTAAGTGTTGGACATGCCTTTACAATACGGGTTGGGGGCGGAATGAGACATGCAATTTTGAATGCTAAAATATAGCTTTAATTGCCAAAATATTAGTATTAAAAGTACATGAAGTATGCAAAATGTATAAAACTTTTAAAATATAACTGTTTGAAGCTTGATTTCAGGACTTTATTTCCTTTTTTTTTAGTAAAATTGTAAAATGTTTTTTTAAGAATAAAAACTATGGGAGAAATACGTTATGTTGGCATTACAGAAATGTTATTTACGTCAAGATCTTCAAATTCTGCAATTTGGAAGAAAATTTGATGAACCATTTTTATTGTACTGTTTTGTTCAAACTTCACGATTTTTAATATGTTTTGAGTTATATTCAATAAACTGTTTGAGGTTAAGATTGAAGCACAGTAGTTTTATGCTTATCAGTTACCTTAATTTCTACATATGTCTGGCAGGTTCCCGTCCTATTCAAGATGGCTTCAACCTCAAAACTTCAATTAAATAGGAGAAAGAAGGGAAACGGAGAATGTGTCAAAGAGACAACGACCCAAAGGGGAGCAACAACAACTCAAAGCCACCATAAGATCTTCAAATCAACGGTGAGGAAACCCCACACCCAACGGCAGGTCGAAGTTGTCCCCTAAATAAAGAGTAATCAAGCTCAGCGAAATAAACATCATCCTAGACTTTAGCATCCTAAAGGCTTTATGAGAAAATATGGTTAATTTCTAATTCCTGAAACCCTTTCATATATATGAATTTGCTATTAGGTAGGCATTGGAACATGTTTAGTTACGTACCGAAAATTAATTGTCGATGCAACTCTTAGTTTAACATTGGACCGTAAGGGAAATTGTTGTAGATTATTGATTCTTAAAATCCGTTCCATATGTTAAGTACATATTAACTAGGTATGGTAGCATGGTGGTTATCAAACAAATGCATGATTTTAGTACCGATGGCAAATCGAAGATGGCTGCCGCTACAACCCATATTAGATCCCATAAGACAATGCTGTTAACTTATTTTTTCGTGAAAGTCGTTATACATCAGGCTGATATTAATTAGGTAAGGTCATTTTCCAAACGTCATCTATAATTTATTGGAACATACCATCAATCAAAATTATCACCACCGAGACGCATGTTTAAAAATTTTGACTCTAAATGAAAATCTTGTGAACTGTTTATATTTCAAACCGTTTTTGACATCAGGTACATATAAATGAGGCATTGTCATGATTAATTTTACTGCCGTTCATAAAACTAAAATGGGGGTAACCTCAGATTTATCATTCAACCCTTAGGGAAAATCTTGTTAGATCAGTAGCCGTGTGAGCGATACAGGATCGGGTGAGCCTGTTGTTGTTAGACATTTTTATTCAAACAACTTCTTAATACAGATCACTTGAAAAGATATTCACTCAACGATTAAAAATTAAAACATAGATATCAGAAAGAGCATTCAAATGGAAATTGGCAGATCCCAAATGGTTTCTTACGAGAGACTAAGGGCATCCATAAAGATACAAATTAGAAATTGTGTACATAACTGTGATTATTGTTTGATTGCTTGGTTGGCGGTTTACGCCCACTGAGCAGTATGTCAGCTTTTCCAGGACCATAACATGTCAACAATTTTTACAATTTAAAGAGCAAAAACGTGGATGGTTTAATAGGGTAATGAGCTTCAGTTACCCCTGGTAAAAGTGAGACGCTGGTAGGGGTTGAGATGTATGGCACGCGATAGTAACAAAAATGCGGTATACCTGGTATTTCGAACGAAAACTAGGGATTTTCGTGCAAAATACTAGGTATACCGCACGTTAACTAGGGGTTTCCGATCGGTATACATAGTTTTCGGCGAAAACCCTAGTTTTCGATTGAAATTGAACGGAAACGAGGGGTTTGCGACGAAAACCCATTGTTTCCGATCGGTATCGGAATTTGGAGTTTAAACGGAAAACGCTATTCATAGTTTTAGCCAATGAGGAGCGAGAAACGGAAATCGCTATTTGATATTTAACGTTCGTCCAATCAGAAACGGGAAACGGTATTCAGGGTTTAACTAAACCAATCAAAATCGGTTTTTTTTCTGTTCATCGCTTATATTTTTCTCCTTTTTTAATTCAAATTTCGTATCTTTTATTTATTTGATATATTTTGATATTAAAATTAATTATCAAATAGAGTGTTGCCTGTGACACTTTTAGATGTGAATGGATATCAGATTCGCGGGTCATGGGAGGATTCGATCTCGACTGTCTATGTTCACCTTCACCAGTTAAAAGTTGTGAAATATCGCCGTTTTAGACATAGTTTAAAGAATATTCAATTTAACTTATCTCTAGAGCAAAGATTTTTATTTTCATATAACTTGTTGTGTACTCTGTTTCGAAATTAAAAAGAAAATATGAAATTTGGTATGAAAAATAAATAATTTGATAAGCAGTTAAAAAAACCAAAAACTCAGTATTATAAATGATCAAAACAATTCAGTGTTTTAAAACTTTTACTTCATCATATTCTTTCCAAGGAGTTTAATAATTCGCGAAGTTAAAAATTTAATGGATTTTAGCATTTAAGTGATATGAAAAGTATAATTTTAAGTTTACGGTTTAAACTTTCTCTTTCAAAATGGCAAAAACAATAAAGTGTTTTGAAAATTTTACTTCATGATATCCTCTCGAAAGAGTGTGATATGTTGAGAATTAAAAAAAATATGAAATTTAGCATAGAATAGACAGAAAAGTTAGATTTTTTAATCAGCGGTTTAAACTCAGTCTTAAAAAATGACAAAAAAAGTTCAGTGTTTTGAAAATTTTACACTATAATATCCTTTGGGAGGAGTTTTATACTTCGCAAAGCAAAAACTTGATGAATTTTAGCAGTTAAAAAATATGAAAAGTAAAATTTTTAGTCGACGGTTTATACTAACTCTTTAAAAATGTAAAAAAAAATTAAGTGTTTTGAAAATTTTACTTCATTAAATCCTTGCAAAGAAGTTGATATGTTGCGAAATACAAAAATCATCAAATTTAGCATTGAATAGGTATGAAAGTAAGATTTTGAAAATGACCAAAAAAAAAAAAAAAAAAATCAGTGTTTTGAAAATTTTGCATCATAATATCCTTTCAAAGGAGAATTCGCGAAGCAAAAACTTGATAAATTTTTTGTATTAAAAAGATATGAAAAGTAAAATTTTTAGTCGACCGTTTATACTAACTCTTTAAAAATGTCAAAAAAGTTAAGTGTTTTGAAATTTTACTTCATTATATCCTTGCGAAGAAGTTCGATATGTTGCGAAGTACAAAAATCATCAAATTTAACATAGAATAGGTATGCTTTGCTTTAAAAATCTTATTTTCCATACCTATTCTATGTTAAATTTGAAGATTTTTTATTTCGCAACATATCAAACTCCTTCGCAAGGATATAATGATATAAAATTTACAAAACACTTAAATTTTTGTGTCATTTTTTGAAGAGTTAGTTTACACCACAGACTAAAAATTTTATTTTTCATACCTTTTTTATGCTAAAATTCATCAAGTTTTTGCTTCGTGAATTATAAAACTCTTTCGAAAGGATATTATGATGTAAAATTTTCAAAGCACTGAATTTTTTCGGTCACTTTTATAGACTGAGTTTAAACCGCTGTTTCAAAATCTTACTTTCCATACCTATTCTATGCTAAATTTGATTATTTTTGTATTTCGCAACATATCAAACTCCTTCACAAGGATAAAATGAAGTTAAATTTTCAAAACACTTAACTTTTTTTGACATTTTGAAAGAGTTAGTATTAACCGCACACTGAAAATTTTACTTTTCATATCTTTTTAATGCTTAAATTCATCAAGTTTTTGCTTCGCGAATTATTAAACTCCTTCGAAAGGATATTATGGTGTAAAATTTTCATAACATTGAATTGTTTTTGTCATTTTCAAAGACTGGGTTTAAACTGCTGATTAAAAATCTTACTTTTCATACCTATTCTATGCTAAATTTGATGATTTTTGTATTTCGCAACAGATCAAACTCTTTTGCAAGGATATAGTGAAGTAAAATTTTAAAAACACTTAACTTTTTTTGACATTTTGAAAGAGTTAGTATTAACTGCAGACTAAAAATTTTACTTTTCATATCTTTTTAATGCTAAAATACATCAAGTTTTTGCTTCGCGAATTATAAAACTCCTTCGAAAGGATATTATGGTTTAAAATTTTCATAACATTGACGTGTTTTTGTCATTTTTAAAGACTGGGTTTAAACTGCTGATTAAAAATCTTACTTTTCATACCTATTCTATGTTAAATTTGATGTTTTTTTTTTATTTCGCAACATTTCAAACTCCCTTGCAAGGATTTGGTGATGTTAAATTTTCAAAACACTAAACTTTTTCTGACATTTTTGAAGAGTTAGTTTAAACCGCAGACTAAAAGTTTTTCTTTTCATGCCTTTTTAATGCTAAAATTTATGAAATTTTGCTTCGTGAATTATCAAACTCCTTCGAAAGGATATTGTAATGTAAAATTTTCAAAACACTGAATTTTTTTGTCATTTTTATATACTGAGTTTAAACCGCTGTTTCAAAATCTTACTTTTCTATCTACTCTATGCTAAATTTGATGATTTTTTTATTTCGCAACATATCAAACTCTTTTGAGAGGATATCATGAAGTAAAATTTTTAAAACACTCTATAGGAATGTTCGCCCTGACGTAACAGACTCGAAAAAGGTAAATTTAATTGGCAAGAAATCGTTATAATTGATTAGGGTCATAAAAATGTCATTTTCAATTCACTCGAAATTGTTAATTGAGATATTTTGATAATTCCTTTTGATTGAAATTCTGGACAGTTTACACTTTTACAGGATATTAATTTTTTAAATATATTTATTTTCAAAATCTATAAAATTAGCGTTTTTGTAAAGTATACAAATTTCGGGAATTTTGACATTTTTTTAAATCACATAAAAATTTTTCTACAGGAAATTTTAAAAAAGTAAATCGACAGAAAAAATATGAAAATCTTGAAGTGTATTACGCATTTTACAGATCCAAAATCGCATGGGTAATAAGTAATAAAAAAGTAACAAAAGATCAAAAATTCTTTTATATTGTTAAAAAGTGGTCTAACTACGACTTTGTCAACCAAAAAATGTTAATTTGCATATGTATATTAGATTTTGTGACATCACTAAGGAGGTTCGCGAACCTTCCTATTGTTTTTGTCATTTTTAAAGAGTGAGTTTAAGCCGTAAACTTAAAATTATACTCTTCATAAAATGAAATTTTTAACCTCGTGAATTATAAAACTCATTGGAAAGGATATGACGAAGTAAAAGTTTTTAAACACTGGATTGCTTTGATCATTTATAAGACTGAGTTTTTGTTTTTTTAATTGTTTACCAAAATTTCATGATTTTTTTTTATTTCGAAACAGAGTACACATCAAGTTATATGAAAATAAAAATCTTTTCTCTAGATATAAGTTAAATTGAATATTCTTTTTAAAATAAGTCTAAAACGACGATATTCACAACTTAACTGGTGAAGGTGAATATAGACAGTCGAGATCGAATCCTCCCATGACCCGCGAATCTGATATCCATTCGCACCTAAAAGTGTCACAGGCATAACTCTATTTGATTATTAATTTATAATATCAAAATACATAAAATAATAAAAGATACGAAATTTAAATAAAAAAGAGAGAATTATAAGCGATAAACAGAATAAACGATTTTTATTGGTCTAATTTAACCCTGAATACCGTTTTCCGTTATTGATTGGACGAACGTTAAATATCAAATTCTCATTGGCTAAAACTATGGATAGCGCTCTCGGTTTACACTCCAATATCCGATACCGATCGGAAACTATAGGTTTTCGTCGCAAATCCCTAGTTTCCGTTCAATGTCAATCGGAAACTAGGGTTTTCGGCGAAATACTATGTTTACCGATCGGAAACCCCTAGTTAACGCGCAGTATACCTAGTATTTTGCACGAAAACCCTAGTTTTCGTTCGAAATACTAGATATACCGCATTTTTGTTACTATCGCGTGCCATAGAGATGTGCTTATACGGTAGCCAGTGAGGCTTCCTTTTTAAAAATAAAGATAAGCAATTTGTACTACATGAAGCATTGCTTTCCCCACACAATTGTTTGTTCTAGAAATTGTATAATGATTTTGACCGAAAAGATTCCCCTTTTGATCGGCGGGGCAAATTCGGTACAGTAAGCCCCTTAAGCCAGAACAGGTGTGTATCTCCTGCTTTGAGAATACTGTATATTATTTATTACCATGGGAGCAAGTGGACAAGATGATTTTTCATTAACATATTTTCTATATATCTCTAAGCATTGTTATTCATCGTCGTTTTAATATTAAGATATTTACTAAACAATGCCTTGATAATTAATTCGCTGAATGCATTTGATTTTTATTTTAGGAGTTAGTTAAATCTGCTCACTTCAAATTTACAGTAACTTCGGCATTTAGTTTATTTTCTTACTATTGGTTAAAGTTGTGTACTATGCTCCTGTTACATCTATATCTGTTTCTATCTAGTTTTTATACGACTGCAAAAATTTTTAGGTCGTATTAAGGTATGGCGCTGTCGTCGTTGTTGGCGTCATTGTCGTTGTTGGCGTCGTTGTCTGTAGACACTTTGTTTTTTGTCAATAACTTAAGTTCAAGATCAATTCTTATGAAATTTTAACACAATGTTCCTTGATACAAAAGGAACGCTGGGATTGATTTTGGTCTTTGTGGCCCCTCCCGTTTTTAAAACAGGGGCCAAAAGGGCAAAATTTGGTGTTTTCACATATTTGGCTGTAGAATTTTTATTATTTATCAGATTTTAATGGGGTTTCTTTCAGTGTGATACTGAGGAAATTTATAGTCAGTAGTATGTCAACAGATTTAATATCACATGTGCCGTTCATGAGATAAATGGGCCCAAAAGGGGCGAATATCAAAAATATTTTTTTTATCTCTAGTCAGATTTTGATGCAGTTTTTTTCAATGGATTCCTTATGAAAAATCAACATGAGCTTTTTTATTAGATTTCTTATATATTGTTTTGTTTTGGAGCTATAGAGGACCAAAATTGCAAATGTGCATATTACTTAAAATTTTTATTTTTCATTTGATTTTATTTGGGCTTTTTTCTTTAGTTTGCTCTTCAAGGCCAGTGTTATTAGCTTTCAGTGGAGAGCCAACAGATTTTTTGTAGCTTCTACGGTTTCAGAGCTATAAGGGGTCAAAAGTGCCAAAATTGCAATTTTTCAAATATGTAAAATCTTCCTTTTTAATTGAATTTCGATTGTTTTTTTTCTTTAGATTCCTCTTGTTGTATAGTATATAGTAATAATTATGTCAACAGATTTAGCGTATTTCTGATTTTTTCGAACTTTTATTGGTCAAATATTCCGAAATTGCAATTTTTTTTAATCTTTGAAAATATTCAACAGATATAGCGTAACTCATACAGTTTCATAGCTTTCAGGGGTCAAAAGGGCTAATTTTTAAGTTCTCTAGATTGTGTCCAGCTAGCTTATTACTATGTCAAGCTCCTTATTGTGTCCATCTAGTGACTGTGTCAAACTCTTACTGTGTCCACATTCACTTTAAAATAACACTTGTTCAAATTTCAGTGGTCGACATGCTGTGGTCGAATCATGCTGCGCTCAGCGTAGCCATTTATTGTATATGTAAACAGTTTTTGGATGGATTTTGAAGGCAAGGTTATGTAAAGAACCTACGTGAGCTGTAACCAACATTTACAGCTTTCATTGCCTACTTTTTACTACCTTTAAATTTATATGATTATATAAACATCTGTCTTTATTATGGGCCATGAAACAACAATTTTCCCACTTTATCACATAAACATGCAAGAAGCAGTCGATTTATTTGCCAGTAATTGGTTTACCTCTTTAAGGCCCACATTCAATTTTTTCCTGCGTACATCACGCTGCGTTCTTATGTTCATTTTAAATCATTGTGTGTTATCGCTGGTCAGTCAACTTTTAAAGCAAGTGTAATAGAAGAATCGAATCTTAGCATATGTGAATAGAAATAGGATGAGCACGTGATATGGAATGCCATACTAAACCACTAAGAGTTGTCAGAAGCCAAATGTACTTTAGTTTTATTGATCAGTAAGGTATGGCAATAGCAAAGCAAGATACATTAGTTCAATAAAGAACCATCGTTTACAAAACTGTGATACAAGGGAAATAAGCATAAACAAATTTTATGAAAGGTTTTTACAAAATTTCAACAAAAACGATCTAAAACAGTAACTTGAAAGAACATGTCACAGGATCTTTTCAAATTTATAAACCAAGATATCACTTTAAAGAGATTGAAGAAGACATTCGTTCAGAGTGGTAATAGAAATAAATCAGGAACAAGGCCAGGGGTTTAGAATTAGTGAGGCAAACCCGGCGAAAAATTTTTCGGTATGGGGTCTGGAAGCTCTGGAGTAAATGTCTTAAAATCCTGCATTCTGGTTGCGTTTGAGAAAGGTGTCTTCCAGTTGAAGGACCGCTTCCAGCATCAATGTCTGAAATACAAAGGCTGCTGTCTTAACGGCTATGATGAAAATGTAACATGATTTAAAAATCAAATAATTTATTATCATTCTCGGTTCATTCAAAGTTTCATGGAAGCAGTTTCAAAGAATTTTAAAAAGGCAAACGGACGGACGGATGAAGGAAATAACTTGCGAGTATTCCGTTCAAAGTAAGATATATGACAAAATGAATATTTATTTATGTGTAAATAATAAAAGGATATGGAGAAAATGTACAAAAGATAAAGTTCCAATTAATACGTGGTAAAACCCGACAACTGGACTACGCTTTTTTGTCGTCCTTCATCTCAAAGTCACAATTAGGCCTTCAACAATGAGCTAATGCTCATACCTAAAAGTAGATTCAAGACGGCGCATAGCACCGGTTGGTAGTTGTTAGGTGTCGATCAACGGTACACTCACCTATACACTGTGCATATATTTTCAATGATCTTCTTCGAAATGGTGTCCGACAGTTTGCTTCAGTTAGTTTTCATTTAAGTATTGTTTCATTCTTTTTTCATCGGTTAAATGTACTGTACTATATAATTTAAATTTGATTTAAGTTTTATCCTAAACGAAGATTGCGGACGTACCATACATGACACAACGGAAGACATTCGCTATCGCTCTATTTAATTCGGCAACTGATAGCCGATATTAAACACAGTCATGACAAATGAATTTTTTACAATATAATACGTCTTTGTCTGGAAGTCTGACCTTCAGAAGCTGCTTTCCTTTTTCTGCAGGAGCCCGTTTTCAGCCACAAATTCCCATTTGATTACACTGTTAACTATTTAATTAACATGTAAAACGTGAGTACCGCCGGTAAAATGCTGATAACGATCCGGGAAGAAATTTATGACAAAAAAAAATGCGCTCAATCTTTTTGGGAACCTTATAGAATAAAAAAAAAACAAAACAAAAACTGAAAGAAAAAAAAATGTTTTTAGCGAGGCAATTGCCTCAATTGTAGCCACGGCCTTGAGGGAACACTTCCAATAGACCAGGGCTTAGCCGTAGGAATATTACGAATACCAGATTTCATGGAAACCTTATACCAAATAAAACAAATTCGAATTGATGTGTCATAGAGACATTAAAAAAATCATTGTTTGATAAAAAAAAAATGTAAATAAATTTACAAAATCACAAAATTATACATCTTGACATACCGAACTATCATCTCTGAAACTTTCCTTCATTTGATGTATCATAACAATAATTTTGATGTTATTTTTTCATTTTTAGCATGTCTGACAGTCTTATAGGAACAGGTCTTGTAAGGTATGCCATATCCTTCATTGTTTTATGATTAAAAATGTATTGTGGCTAACAGAATGTAATCTTGCCACAAAATGTACCTGTCAAGGTGAAGATGAATATTGTACATAATCAATACAGTGAATGGCTTACTACAAAACTGCAACCAGGGCATAATAAGCTTTGTTTAAAATTGTATGGTAAAAATTGTGTTAATATACTCTTCTTTCGTAAATGACAATTTCCGATGTGAGACGATCCAGTAAAGACGAACTCACGTGCACTCGTTTCAACTTTGCAAATCGCCAATCAAAACTTTTTATTTTTATGATCAACGGCAGACCCGGTGACGAACATCACGAAAAACGTGACGTCACAGTAAAAAGTATGTTAAAAGCGGCGGCCACTTTGCTTTGAGGACATTGGAAGTGATTTTTACGACAGTAATAGCCACTTAAATACGATCAAAATCAAAGATCGATATACTTTTCACCCATGAAAGAATTATTCGTCTTATTCTCTTGTTTCGTTGCCTTCACTCCAGAAAGGACAGAATTCCTTAAATTCATGTAAGATATCCTATTTTTCCGTAAATGGTTGTTTACAGTGAGAGATGACCCATGTGAGATCGATGCACGCGAACTCATCTCACACCTGTAAATGACCAACCAGGCGTGTTGATTTTAATGATACAACAATCGTAACCATGACTTTACGTCATAAAACATCTACGTCACAATGTAAAGAATACTCAAATGGCGACAACGTTGTTCATACAGTAAAGGATACTGGAAGTTTCTTTTCGCTTTTTACGGAAGAAATAGGATCTTGCATATTATCAAAATTAAAGATCGGGATATCTTTTACTCGTGTAAGAAATTCTACGTCTTTTCCTCTCGTTTCGCTACGCTCCACTCGAAAAAAAGACGGAATTTCTTACACTTGTGAAAGATATCCCGATCTTTTATCTGACCTTATGCAAGATCCCATTAATCTTTAATCCGCTCTCATGTAAAGGGCTATTAATCTTTAATTTTTCCTTAGTTAAGGTGTCTCAGTGGTATTATTCCGCCATTTTTGTATTAAACTTGTTCATTTAAGTTTCATGCATTTAAAAAAAAATAACAAAATAGTTATTTAAAATGTAAAGAGAGTTCCAAAGTATCTAAAATTATCATTCTTATCACTTTTACAACATTCTCATTTCTAAACGATGAACTAAAACACACAAGCTTTAAATATGTTGCTGGATTTATAGAACACAGAAATTATGCAAGGGAGATAATTTGATAAAAGAATTTAACATATATATCACTAGAGAAATTAACATTTCGCAATTTATCTCTCTTATTTCAACGGTGACCCCTAATTTTTATTTTTATATGTAAACTATATAATGAATTCATAACACATGCAAAGTATGAACAAAATCTATAGTATATTTTTAAAGCTATCCCCCATATAGTAATTTTCCCTATCATTTCTTTGTAAAATCCTGAAATATTCAATTTCATGTTTTGCGCTTAAATGCACGGTGACCCCCAAATTTTATTTTAAATTTTGAAAAATAATACAATTATGTATTAACACAGAAAATTTCACAAAATTCAATAATAGGAAAAAAATACCCTGCAGACACCTAAGATCCCTTGTGACTTCGTATATCGTCATTATGACTAAGAAAACACAAACCAACAAGCTATAGGGAAAAGAAGGGAAACGGGGAATGTGTCAAAGAGACAACGACCCAAAGGGGAGTAATAACATTTCAAAGCCACCATAAGATCTTCAATGAACGGTGAGGAAACCCCACATCCAACGGCAGGTCGGAGTTGGCCTCCTAAATAAAGAGTAATCAAGTTCAGCGAAATAAACATCATCCTAGACTCCCATAGACATAAAGTGAACTAACTAGAAAACCGACAAGACACATAAAGGCTTAAAAAATTTCCTGACTTAGGACAGGCGCAAACCTGCTGCGGCGGGGTTATACTAGTTTTATTGGGCCCAAACCTTCACCCTATAGCCAATGTGATAAATCAGAAAACAATCGTAACAACAGTAAAATTCAGTTGGCAACAGGACTGCGTCAATTGTGAAAAATGAAACTGAAAGAACTAAATATAAGGACATAAACATGAAATTATAAGAGACTACTAGCAGTTAACTGACATGCCAGCTCCAGACCCGTTACCAACTGAAAAATTAAGCTATGTACCATCAGTATACAGCTTCCACCAAGATCCCTTCCTGTGAGGAGTTTAGCAGAATGATTTCATGTATATACCGGAATACAAAATAACAACCTGGTTTACTTTAAATCAAATATAGATTTACACCTAAATATTTATTTATTTATTTATTTTTTAGAAACAAGATTAGATTTTGTGCTTTTATTGACTTTCACCAAGAATTACTAATAACGCATATGCTATTCATACGCTCATCTCCATTTTCAAATTAAAACTAAAAAAGAATGAGCTTTAGACGTGATCAGACATTTCAATACACTTGCTGACCTTCCTACGATTTAAAAAAAAAATCAATAACTATTGTCACAACATGTGATAGTCTTTATGAAAAATCATTGAAATGTTGCTAACAACATTGGCCAACAAGTATTAAGTTTGTCATTTTTAACTGCAAAGAAAATAAAAACAAAATTGTGTAAAGGTGGTTTTGTAAACGTTTTAATAATACATTGAATAATAATTTGAATTGCACGGACTCTGATGTTTAAGTAAGAGCAATTATACAGAAATATTTCAAGACCAGATAATATTTACATTCGTTGGTACAAATAACCAATTTTCCACGAGTAATTGAATGCTATAATTTTGTGACCAAAAAAGAAAACAAGACTTATTCATTCCGACTCGTTGAATGGAATTGCACGGAATGATTGCCTTGCTATTGCAATTGCACCTTGCAAAGTGAAATAAAATGTATTGACAAAGATAATGACCAATATTCAATGTTATAAATGAAAAGAAAATAATAAAAATAAATCGCAAGCAGTAGCTGGTGTCGCCCTAGGCGTCCAAGACTGTGATTCCATTTGGTTCGCAACGTCAAAATCTACTTAGAAATCATTTCTCTCTGAAATCGGACAAAATTGATTTTTTTTCTATGTTTATTGGCCATTTTTAATTTTTGGGCATAATATAATTCCTGTCATCTAATGAAACATACATCCAAAATATGAACGAATTCCACAAGGCAGTTCCATATATTTATTTAATCTTCAATTTTCTAACGTAAAATGGCGGCCATCTTGGATATTTCAGCCATTTTGAAAAAAAAAATTGTTTGCCATAAATTTCTTCCTTTCGTGTTATTCAATATCTACACCAAAAATGAACACATTCTGCAAAGCAGTTCCTGATATATCGAGTCATCAATATTTTAAGGTAAAATGACAGCCATTTTGAAAATTTTTGAATGCATACAGATCTTCTCATGGTGGTTCAAATTTGTGCACAGCATGAATGAAATCTGTCAATGCATCTGTGAGAAAAATGCCAGACAAAAACCATTGGAAGAAAGAAACAGAAAAGCAACAAAATTTGCAATTGCAAGCAATAGCTGATGTCGCCCCTGATAGCCAATTCGATTACGCCATCATGCTTCAAAATCTGAATAGAAATTAATTTTCGTTGAAAATCGAAAAAGTTGAAATTTTGACGTAATTTGGCAGCCATGTTTGAATTAACGGTCATTTTGAATTGTTTTGTTGCCTCCCTATTTTCTTATGGTTATCCAACATTTTGCCAAATATTCTGCCACAAATGTTTGAAAATTTATCAGTTTCATTGAAATCGGACAGATTTAAAATGCTGAATTAACTTTGCAGCCATCTTGGAAATGGCACTTACTTGAAAACTTATTTATGTTGTATGAACATTTCCTAAAGGCGATTCAACTTTGTGCCAAATATGAACTAGTTCTGTTGAAGCATATCCGAGAACAAGCCCGGACAGAAATAGGTGGAAGAAATAATAATAAAAATTGATAACAAAGAAACGGACCAAAAATAATATATCGTTTCTTCTTCGTCTGGGGCGACATAATAACATTGATCGCCAATTTTTAAATGTAAACCAAAAAATGATGGCCATTTTGAATGTGAAAATTTCATTTAGGGTAAAACTCTTTATAAATAAGCTTTTAACAAATTATGAAATTATTCAAACAAATGACAGCAAAGAATATTCAGATTACAACTTTTTTAATCAGAAAACTCTGTGTATTTGTAAGCCATCTTGAAAATGGCGCCCATATTGAAATTTATTTTTTGATAGATTCTATCCATTATTCATACTAAACGCTTCTGTTGTAGGTTTTACGAAAGTCTTGCCTTTGGTTTAAGAGATAATTGACTCCGAATGTTTGCAGGAACATTAGCGAAAGGTTGCAAAAAATGGTTTATTGAGAGTCATTTTGAAAATAAAGGCAATTTTGATAAAAAAATGTTTAGTGCACATCTACTCATGGTGAACCAGCTTTGTGCCAAATGTGAATTGCGTCTGTCAAGGCATCTCTTAGAACTTTGCCGGTCAAACTTTTCAGATCAATAACAATATGTCGTCCCGACTACGTCCACAAATTCACATAGATTCTAGAATGTTTGTGTTGCATTAATAGTCAAGGAATCTCAGTTGATGCATACATGAATGTCTTATTTTGACGTCATTAACTTTTAACTTTTAGCAGCATACCTTTTAACAATAAAAAAAAATTGAAATCAAACCATTTAATACATTTATTGTTTTAAAATGATTGNTGAATTGATTTCTGTAATGCATAATGCATGATAATAGTAAAAGAGCATAGTGTGTATATATAGTCTCTAACATTGTTTCCAGTTTATTACGTATATTTCTCACATTGAGATAGTTAAATTTTCACATTTTAAAGTTCGAGGTTTATCCGAGAACTTTAAAATGTGAAAATTTAACTATCGAGATGTGAGAAATTATCGTAATGAACCGGAAAACAATGTTAGAGATTTTTTCTCTAATTCCTACCCAATTTATTTGACGTAAAGCGATCTCCGTAGACTACAGTCTCAAGTATGCCGCCATTTTGTTGCTATAATCGTTGCTATGTGTATCATTGCGCCTTTCATTGAAAGGGGTGTTGAGTGTAATATTTTTGATAAAAAAAATATCATATTATCAATAAATTCAGTTATCTTAGTCATAAAATGTAAAAATCAATTCACTAGACAATGATGCAGGTGTTAATTTCATCAACATCCGGTTGCACTATTTCTAGAAACTGAAACTGACACGAGACAACCAATCAGCAAGTGAGATCAATGTCTAAACATGTTGATTATTAAGTTCATCTAACATCATTTAGGAAGTATTTATTTTGAACAAGAATTAGAGAAATTTCTATAACTCAAGAATTTAACGAAAGAAAAAAAATATGTGATGGTCACTGTAATTTTGTATATGTTTCTCTTGTTGGACGATCATCTACAATTTTTATATTTTGAAAGGCTGTGATAAAACACGATTTTTATCGTTTGTATGACCTTCGGGGTTAATAAAGTAATTGTTGGTTTTCATCATCTAGGATAATCTTAAAATTAATTTAAGAAGTATTTTAAAGAGGAATTTGTTTAATTTATTTAGAATGGACGCCATCCTTGAACCTTTCTTTGAGAAAAGTGTAATACTAGGAAATTCAGAAAACATTGGTGAACCCTACATCTTGCAAAATGGAACAGTTTTTGACAGATCTATCCCCTACCCATTAGAACCGTAAGTATTTTGTTGTTTCTTATTAAGGCTTGTACCATAGACAGAAAATCCGGAGTTCTTACTATTTAAATGATAATGTTTCATATACGTTCACATTAAATCATCAAAATATAATCAGCTATAATTGGGGAATAATTTATGCCAAAATCTGTATCAGATGCAGTATCAACTCGAGAATCTAATATCACCCAGAAGGCCGAAGGCCTGAGAAGTGATATTAGTCGAGGGTTGATACGG
The DNA here is from genome assembly GCA_002080025.1 of Modiolus philippinarum. Taxonomy (NCBI): domain Eukaryota; kingdom Metazoa; phylum Mollusca; class Bivalvia; order Mytilida; family Modiolidae; genus Modiolus; species Modiolus philippinarum. The sequence goes on from MJUU01007261.1 coordinate 134,292, forward strand.
TTGAAGATTGATTTAAATTTCAGAAAATGAAAATTATGTGCACAAAGGCCGAATATAATAAAATAAATAAAAGAAAACTTTGTGAATCTTTTGAAATATTGTTCATTGAATGCCATTCAATAATTTTTCGAAAACTGCTGCTTTGTACACTAAAACAAAATACCGAAGTTAATGTTCATTTATTTTCTGCATATGAACATTTCGACAATTTATGTCTCATCAGTGCAGATCAAACCAAAACATTTGGAAGTCAATTAACCGGAAAACATGTTTAAAGCTGACAGAGAACAAATAACCAAAAGAATCTATATAGAAAAGCAAAAATTCAGGTAAAGACAGAGCTTTGCATGAGGGAGATACTCCTAATTTTTAAACAAAAATTTCAAAATTTAGATGCAAGTTTAGATGCAAGATATTGCAAGTTTCAATACAATCGGTTTTCGGGTTAGCACCGAAGTACTGACTACTGGCTTGGTGAATACCAGCGTGGACTAACAGTAAACCAGCAGAGGTGTCGGTCCAGTGGTTAGAGATACAAAAGTACCGAAGTTACTGTGAATTAAGTTTCTGCATATGGCCATTTCGATAACTAATGTCTCTTCAGTGCAAATCAAAACAAATCGAAATATATGTAAAAGATAATAAATGTATAAATAAAAGGATATGGAGTAAATATACATGGAATAAAATATAAATACATGTTAAGATTAAGCAAAGTGAACAACGCTTTCGTTGTTGTTCAAAGAACAAATTAAAAATAGGATCCAAATAAAAAAGCCAAAATAAATTAAGGACAGAGGTGTACAAATGACCCGGCAAATCTTCACTATTATCTTGTAGCATTATTTTTTTTTCACTTATTTGGCACCCTAAGTAAACAACCGCATTTTTTTTGTATTCATATCAGAGTATTTTGTTTCGTAAATCTTTTTATATATATGTTTTCACTATATCGAGTTAAAATGAGACTTAATGGTTCTCAGTGATCAAGTTCACCACATCCATAATTAAAAACAACGACCTGATCAACAGGAGGAATAATTGTATAGACATAAAACCCACTTGTAAGCAAGCTCACATGGCTGAAGCAAGGGTCAGCTTTTGTCATTATTTTGCGTCCGTTGTCCGTTTGTTCGTCCGTCCGTCGCTGGTCTGTCCGTCTGTCCGGCATAATTTTTTAAACTAATGGATCAAACAGAACTATACCTGACCTCAATTGTTCTTGGGTGGTACCTTACAAAAAATCGCGGAAAGCGGGAAACATAGATGCAGAATCGAATCTAATGGAAAAATGTATTCAGAGCTCTTCTCATATGAAACTATTGAGTCGATTGGAACCAAACTTGGCCGCAAAAGTCTCTATGTAGTCTCCTCAAAAAAGTCTTTTTTTTCAGATTTGAACCTCATCAAAGATGGTCGCGAGCGGAACACATGATATTATTTGTTCTCTATCAGTTTTAAGCATCTTTGAGTTGATGGTCTTCCAAACGTTTAGATTTTATCTGTACTTAAGAGACATAAATTGTCGAAATGCGCATATGCAGAAAATAAATTCAAAGTAACTTCGGTGTGTAGTTATTTGTTACCACTGTGTCGGTACCTCTGCTGGTGGACTGTTAGTCCCCGAGGGTATTCACCAACCCAGTAGTCAGTACTTCGGTGCTGACCCGAAAGCCGATTCTATTTGGAACCTTGTAATATCTAAAATTATAAAAATTTATTGAAAACTAAGGAATATCTCCGTCATGCAAAGCTCTGTCCTTAGCTGATTTCGGCTTTACTTTTAGATAATATTGGGTTATTTGTTCTCTATCAGTTTTTAACATCTTTGAGTTTATGGTCTTCCAAACGTTTAGATTTTATCTACACTTAAGAGACATAAGTTGTCGAAATGCGCATATGCAGAAAATACATTTACAGTAACTTTGGTACTTAGTTATTTAAACATTATTAACCCCATCGGTCCCCTCGGAAAAAAGTTTCTTTTTGTTCACATTATCCAAGATGGCCGCTAGAAACATAGTTTTAACATTCGAAGCTATAGGAAGTATATTTGGGGATCTTCTCTCTTGAAACTACTAAAGCGATTGGAACCAAACTCGACCGCATATGTCCAAGGGTAGTCCCCTTTAAAGTTTTTGATGCCAAAATAATGATAGCCACAGAGAAAAATGCCATTTTTGGAATTTTTGCCACTTTTTGGGCCGGAAAAATAGCCGACTGATTTATCCCAAATTCAAAGTATGTTTTGAATATTTTGCACCTTATGGGTCATTCCTACGTACATAGGATGAATAGTGGGGTATTAACATTTGTAGAAATATATTATTCTTGGGCCTTAAAATTAATATTTTTCACGATTTTGCACTTTTAAACCAGTAGTTGTGAAGACGCATGCGACTGAGGGACTGACACTTTTCTCCTGTGATAGAAATGACATCATATTATCATTATAAACCAATCCCGGAGTACAAGGGATGAAGTGTTGCGTTTTGGTTGCCCAAATCTTCAGCCCACACCATCCAAAATATGCGAATATCTTACACGTTTAAATTTGCAGCCTACGTTTCCATGCAGAAGGTACCTAGGACTGGCAATACTGTCTTTTCTTGATATGTAATATGATAGGTTTTGGGACCTGTAATAAGTGTTCGTCAGAAGTATGACTGCATCCCGTCAAAAGACGGGATCCGCATGGAAAATGTTAACATTTGACCAAATGGGAAAACGCATTTCGAGATCCTTTTTTCTTTAAGTACTGATCCAATTGGAACCAAACATGGACACAATAGTCCTTGGGTAGTCCCCTGAAAAAAGTTCAGGTTTGCAGCTTATTCAAGATTGGTGCTTAGTTTTAACACCATTGAAAAGCACATTTAGAGATCTTCTTCTCTGAAACTCCTGTGTCAATTGGGATTAAACTTGGGCACAGGAGTCCTTCGGTGGTCCTCTACAAAAAATCCTTTTTAGGTTGGGAATTCAACCAAGATGGCCGCAGCGGGAAAAAGTTTTACATTTGACACTGAAGGACATGATATTTTGAGATCTTCTTCTCTGAACTACTGAGCCAATTTAAACCACACTTTGCAACAATATTCCGTAGGTTGTCCCCTCGAAAAAGCAATTATTTTTAGGTTTGCATCTCATCAAAGATATGCAGCGAGAAATATAGTTTTAACATTTGATCCTGTTGGAAACCACATTAAACATCTGTTCTTCTAATTTGCCATGATGAACCAATATTTGCTACAATAGTCATTTATTTGTTGTTCTGCACGATTGTACGTCATCTAAGACGACGGCTAGCAGGAAATCATACATGTGGTATTAAGACTGGACCTATAGTAAAACATGTTTAGAGATCTTCTTATCTGAAACTACTATACAAATTGGTATAAAACCATAGGCCTTAGGTGGTTGGTACCAAATTTGGCCACAGTAGTCCTTAAGTGGTCTCCTCTAAAGCAATTGTTTTAAAGTTTGCACCTCATAGAGGCTCTCCAACGGGAAACATAGTTTTACATTGGGAAATATGGGGAAAATGGGAATATTTTCTTCTGAAACTAATTAGCCATGTTGAACAAACGTGGACACAATATCATAAAGCGGATTATTTTCGTGGGTACAAACTTTTTGATAGCCTCCAGCGGGAAACAATGATTTAAAATTAGACCCATTAGGAAAACACATTTCGAAATACCTGAAACTGTTAAGCCAATTGAAATTAAACTTTTGTACAAATGACTTTAGGTGGTGACGTCCGAAAAAGTAGCTTTTCGGGTTTTTACCTAATCTATAATTGCCATCAATAGGAAACACATGTTTAACATTGGACCCTATTGAAAAACACATTGAGATCTTATTTTCTGAAACTGCTTGAACTATAGGAACCAAACTTGGTCATAAAGGTTTGTTTGGTGGTTGCCTGTGAAAACAATTTTGTCAGGTTTATTACACTGTTCAGGATGGTCGCATTCGTGGAACATAAGTTAATATTGGACCCTTTAAGAAATGCATTTTAAGATCTTTTCCTTTGAAACCGCAATGAAAATTGTACAAAATTTAATGAAAAGTCTTAGGACGCCCTTTTCAAAGTTAGTAACTTTTGTATTCGTATCTCAGTTAGGATGGCTGGCAGTGCTGAACAAAGCTTGTATGAAAATGTTTTAGAAATCTTTTGGAACTAAGAGGTACATTACAGCCACATGTCGTTAGAGTAGTTCGTTGGTAGTCCCCTTTGATGAATGTTTTGATAATGTTTATTTCTCATTCAAGGTCCTCCACCAGTGCCAAAATTTTTTGACCATATCTTAGGACAATTGTCCAGGTGAGCGACATAGGCTCTTGAAAGCCTTTTGTTGTTGGTGGTTCTATTTAAAACAATGACAAACGTACGAATAATTAAGATAAAAACAGGACGAGAAGGTATTGAGATACCTCTGTGATAACATCTTTTATTGTTTTTAGGAAACGACCTCATATGGGTTATATGGTATTAAAAAGACCTACACCAGTAGACAGTATTTGGTTTGACGACTTCAAAAATAATTCATTGTATGACATGTCAGCCTTGGGATTTAAACTACGATTTGGCATATCAAATACGCCATTACATAGGATGTCTAACCTTCAATTTGGTTTTGATGACGTAAGTATTCTGTTCCAGTTGCATATTGGAAAATGATTTCTTAGTAATAAGAATAAAGACTTGTTTGTATTTTGGTTGTAAGTTCAGATTGTATTTTAGTGTGTAATAAAATTGTTGATGCAAAACAAATAAAATTTTTCATGAAACACTTAATAACCAAATTTAAAATTGTATATAATATAAGATTGTTTCCACAGCATTAATCAATTATCAATACCATGATGTCGGTACACGTACCTGAATATCAATTTTCATTATCTACTGTGAAATTCCGGAAATACACGAATCTGACGGTTGGTTTTTGCACATATAAAAAGTGTTCCAGCCGTTAGAAGTTATGAAATCATCCATTTCAATATGTATTGGTTTCCTTTGGTATTACCTGATCTTTATACACGAATATAAAATATTTATGAAAACGAGACATTATTTGTAGTAAGCAATTTAACACATGTTAAACTAGAGTTACTGTGGCCTAGTGGGCCACGGATAACCCCGCCCCCACCCCTTCCTGGAAAAAGGAATCACTGGAAAACAAAATGCATGGTGCACATCTAAAATATGTAATATAATTAAGCCCCTGCATAAGTTTCATGACATTCCAATCAGTAGTTAAAGAGAAGTAGTGAATACCAGATGGTCAACATATGATTTGCATTGAGTTAAAAGAGCTAAAATGACGAAGTCCAAAACATGTCAAAATCTGAAAAAAAAGAATTATTGGAAAACAAAATGCATGGTGCACATCTACAATATGTAATTAAGCTACTGCATAAGTTTCATGAAATTCCAATCCGCGGTTTAGGAGGAGTAGTGGATACTAGGTGGTCACCATATAGTTTGCATTCAACTAAAATGACAAAGTCCAAAACATGTCAAAAATCTGGTAAAAAAGGAATTATTGGAAAACAAAATGCATGATGCATATCTACAATATATAATTAAGCTCCTGCATAAGTTTCATGATATTCCAATCAGTGGTTTAGGAGGAGTAGTGGATACCAGCTTCTGTAGAGAAAGACGGATGGACGGAACGACGGACGGACAGGCGGGCGGACGGAAGGAAAGACGGACTGACACCATGAACACTATATACCTTCCGAAAAGCGGGGGTATAATTAAGATACGGTGGTCGTTCTATGTTTAAACTAGATATTTTCTAAAAGTTTGCGATGCATATGTGCTGGGTAATCCTATTTGCTACTGCAACGGGGACATTTCTCTTTTTGCTATTGTTGAGTAGAATTGAATGTTGTTATAAAATTTATTAACCAATACGATATTAAGTATGATAAAAAATGTTTTTGTCTATTTATATCTATAAATTATATGTTAATATTTATGAGATATTAAGGTATTTCGAGCCTAATAAAACTATCAGAAAATTGATATATCACTGATAATCTTTTCCTGTTATCAGAAAACATGCCAAATTCAGTATTTTGAAGCAATATTTACAAAATATAGAGATATATAGGGAACTGTGAGAATATCCTATTTATTTTACTTTATCAGATTTTTAAAAAAAAATTTTATGTTTCATAGGTATGCACTTTAGCTATATGTTGAGCTGAAAAATCTATATATCTATATATCACCGTTTGATTAAGAGAGATGTTTTATGTAGTTCACGAAATAAACAATATTTATGGGAAAAGGGAGCATATTCGAAGGAAAGTGTATATCAATTTATTATGACGTCACAATAAAAAAAAACAATAAATGAACATTTTGGCTTGAAATCAAGTCGATTCCGCATCCGACTTGTGTTTTGCAAATGCGCCAATCGAATGCGCCGTGAATTAGTGTCGATCTACCTCAAAGTGTTCAAATACATCGGTAGTCGAAAAACAGAGCAACATTTTATAACAAAAACAAAGATATTATTTTCAATAAATGAGTTAAATATGAACAGGACAAAACATTTTTGTGTCGCCTGCGCCTAGTGCAGGATCGACACATAGGAATCACTATCTGTCGTCTTGCGTCCGTCCGTCTGACCGTCTGTATAGCTCCAAAATTTTTACCATTATCCGCATCTCCTCCTAAACCGCTGGGCATTTTGCAACGAAACTTGCAGGAATGCTTCAGTATATATTGAAGTTGTGCACTATGCTTTTGGATTTTCTATATATATGTTTTTACAGATTAGAAGCTATTTTTAGACTTTTTCATTTTAGCTTATGGGAGTCCTAGGGTATACCTCTATTATCCGCAACTCCTCCTAGACGGCTTGGTACTTTCCAACCAAACTTGCAAGATTGCTTCAATATATATTGCAGAGCAAGATTGCTTCAATATATATTGCAGATGTGCACCATGCATTTTGTTTTTTATTTATTTTTATTCTGCCATATTTTGAAGCTTTTTTGGACTTTGTCATTTTGGCTTATTGGAGTCCTATGGTATACTTTCATTATCAGTAACTCCTCCTTGACTGCCAAGTCTTTTCCAACCAAACTTGGAAGAATGCTTCAGTATATATTGCAGATGTGTACCATCATGCATAAAGGTTTTGATTTACTTTGATTTTTGCAGAATTTCTAACTATCTTTGGACTTTGTCAATTTACCTTATTGGAGTCATGGAGAATACCTCCACTATCCGCATTTCCTCCTAGACCCATTGGTACTTTCCAACCAAACTAGCAAGAATGCTTCAATAGATAATGCAGATGTGCAACATGCATTTTTTTCCATTTATTTTTATTTTCCGTGGACTCCTTCATTTTATAGCTTATTGGAGTCTAAGGTTATACCTTTATTACCCGCAACTCCTCCTAGACCACTTGGTACTTTTCAACCAAACTTGCAAGAATTCTTCAGTATATATTGTAGATGTGCACCTTGCATTTGATTTTCTTTAATTTTGATTTTTCTGATTATCTTTTTCATCATAAAACAAAACAGAAATTCTTTACTATATATAGTGCAGGCGACACATGTGTTCCACGGAACACCCATGCATTGTTTTTATAAATACTCTGCACTTTATGTACATGGTACAATACAAAAATATTTATTTTGGCAATAAATTAGTTCAAAATAATGTTTCTTCCCCGAAAATACATTAGTGATACACTACTTATGTTGACACAAATCTAACAAAAATTCAGTTAAAAGACCAATACAAAAGATCGTCCCACAAGGGAACGTTAAGTGTAGTGTTAATATTTAAAATTCAAATTTCAGCCAGATGAAGGATTTCGAGTTCTAAATGTACCACCAGACCATCAATACTACACAGATAATGAAGCTGAATTGACTCGAGGATTCACAGATTTTGACGGCTCCGTTGTTAACATCCCTGGTAACAAGTTTACAGTAATATATCCACATCCATTTCATCTCACAACAGCTTGCGTATTACGACCAAACTGGTACATGTCGTATTGTCCTCTGACATTTGGATATGTAAGTTTTTGTTAATCATTGAATTTGCTATAAAAATGAAAGGTAAATTAGATGGAAATTAAAACGAAACTGCCTTTAAAGCAAAACATATACACGATATAGATTTTATATGCAATAACACCAAAACGGAAATTTCAGGACATTCCGGGCTTCTAAACACATGAATATTTTGTCATTTTTATTTATTTGTCATTCCTTAAGTATGAACATACTTTGAAAATTCGACTGCTTAAATTAAGAGTGAAAACACTTTATATAATGAATATTTCAAAGCCTCCACTGTTTTTTTAGAAAGAATTTAAATATTATTTTCAGAGGTCAAGAAAAAATTGGCAAAATGCCAAAAGACTTAAAGACCTTTTTTCCTGAAATCTCTCTTTACTCCTCCCTTTTCAAATGCTAGAACTAACGGTGGTCAGGTTTCTTTCAATGGCCAAAATGATTTCAAAAAGAGCTATTCATTGTTAGCCAATATCTATACTTTAGCTTCTCCCTCCATTATAATGTTTGAATAGTGAATCCTTCCCGAAACACATTAAATATCGAAAACAATATAGGTAGCCATTTTTGTGAATCAATACGCGTAAAAACAACTACTGCATGCTTTAAAATATGAAATAGGGTGTAATAAACATACTTTGTTTATTAGCCCTTTAGCGTCATATTGTTAATTTAAATTGCGATTTGACATTTTTTCATAAAATATGATGCATTTTCAAAAGGACATTTTCCTTAAATTATTCGGAATAAAGGAATTAAGAACATTGTCCTGCAATTTTGAATATCATTCAGTGCATATAGAAGCATGGTTTATCAATTTTGTTGTTTTTCTATCATTCAAACTTATTTAGGATATTAGAATAAGTGTAGAACGCAGTGATCGGGTGCTAGGGGCCGTCTTGAACTTACTATAAGATATGAGCAAAGCTCATTGTTGAAGATCTTATGGTAACTTCAAAATGAAGATCAACAATAAAAGCGTTGTTCCTTCGGTTGCTTTTACCATGTATTTGTAGAGACTTTGCCTCATGTGCATTTACTTCATAGTCTTTCATTCATCATCACCTCTATACATTCTTTCAAATGCATAGTAATGGTCAAACATGTTGCTCAATTTGTGTAGTTTTACATATTTGTCTCTCTTGACCTTTGTGTTACTTAATTATGCCCATCGTTATACGATTTTTCTGAGAAAAAAACCTCGGCCTCCTAATTATACTGCATGCTTAACGGCTCTTTCCAAAGTTTATGTAAAATAATTCCCTTCAAGGCTTATAATGATCTGTCTACATCGCCTAGGCAGGGTATTACCCAACCCACCAACTGGGTATGCGCTGCACCAGGTTAGCTCTGTACAATCGAAATGCCGCTAATCTGTTTCATCTTCTTCTTTCATATAATATCAATTCATTTATGTCACAAAAACATATACATGTTATATATAAGAGAATACCGAAGTTCTTGTAGATTGCCATTTTGGCTTCTAACATTCTTTTCAAAGTTTATTCATTCATGAGTGAGAAATTTACAATCCTTGAAGGCAATCTGAATATAAGGGCGATTTCGAATGGTTTTGCGAAGAGCATCAGAATGCTCTCCAATGCTTTAGAAAAGTAAGAACAAAACTGATAAGAACAATTAAAAAATAATGCTAACTTGGGATTTCAATATGGTATAGTCTTTCCTTGTCATTGTAAATATTGAAAACAATTTTAATTAGCTTATTTGTATTCTAGGTGACTGTAGAATTGAGTAAAACATTTAGAGGATCAGATTTTGATGAGGATGCCGACGATGCTGAGACTATAGTGATTGAGGATACGGGTGACAATTCTATTATTGCTGTGAGACACGATGACCCTGAAAATCGTTGGATGGAGCGTTCAATTGCATCAGCATACCCCTTCTTTATGATTCTTGGTGGAAGTCAGAGTTATACAGTCCGCTTCACTTCTGTATTTCCATCTGATGAAACAGGATTTGGAACTAGGGGAATTTCTAAGTAATTAAATATGTTTAATTTTAAGTATTATATTATAAAAGATGTATACTGAATTGTTCATAGATGTAGAAACGCTTGAGTAAGTAACGTTTTTTTCAAAATTTGACGAAACCAGACGTAAGGACAAAAGTAACCTTTTCACGGCGAATCAAAACTTTTCTGACAGTAATTTTAATTATTTGATTTACGTTATCATTGAAGCACTATTTTCTAAGACTTCATTTAGATAGATATTTCAAAGACTATAAATACAAAATACCAAAGTTGCATCCACACAGTTAATTTCGTTATGCTGTACAAGTATTTATAGGAGTAACCTCTCATCACTAGCATTAAAATCAAATACAGTACTATGGAAAGCCATAATCCAAAAGTAGTCAGCAAGAGGTACTAATACCAAAAATATCGTAATATCGTCAAATCAAGTACCAAGGACTCCCATCGTGTGCAATATACGGAATGAAGTCTGAAGTATTTTAAGGGGTTTGATTTCTGATAAAAGCAGAACGCAAGGCAAATTTTCATGTGAGACAAGTCTGACTATTTTGTTGATGAATATCGGCGGGGATCTCTGGTCCACCAGCAGTGGCATCGGCCCCATGGTTTCAACGGTTTCAGTGGAGTAACCTCTCATCAGCAGCATTAAAATCAAATAATGTGGAAAGCAATTATCCAAAAGTGGTAAAAAAAAGTACTAATTACAAAAAATATCGAAATAGGAGGCCAAATCGAGTATCAAGGATAAAAACAGTAAGTTTCTATAAAATGCAAGGCAAATTTGTCATGTCAGCTAAGTCTGACTATTGGGCTAGAAAATACCCTCAGGGACCTCTGGTCAACGCGTCATTAAGCATTACTTATATAAAAATAAAATATCTGTTAAACATCTTTACCAGTGGAGATGATCTTTACAACGGTAGCACGATATTTCCGTAAAAAAAACATGATTAATTTGATATTAAGAAATTGGGATTGCAATATCTGTTTTGAAGTGTTCCAATTATTTGCAAAAGAAATACCATGTCGTTTCATATATTTTAGTGTAAACATTGTATAAAAGACAAAGAACAATGTAATAAGAATACTGATTTTTATTTTGAGCTCTTGGTTTAATTTATAAATGATACGCCATATTATTTTTTTTAAATAGTTTCTCATCATTGTCAATAAAAAAATAATGATTGAAAGTCATTTCAACGAACCACAGCTTAAAAAAAAATCATTGACTTCATTTTATCAACATAAATATTTTCTATTGTGCGTTTTTTTTTCACTTACTCTTTTCACAAATTTAAAGGAATAGTTTAAATCTTTAAAATTTCATTACAAGAATATGAAGTTAATGTAGATAGGCTTTATATAAATTGGTCTATTCATGATCTATTGATTACAATCAAAAAAGTATATGTAGATGTAAATGTAGTAAACGAAGTGTGTGGATTAAACATTGTTAATGGGGATAATGCGCAAAGTGGGCAAAATATAAAGTTTCACATCAGTCAGTCAATTATGATAATATGACAAAGGAAAAACTGTCAGATTGCTGCTCCGGCCAAAAGAATCCTTCTTAATTTTTTTTTAAATGTACAACTGAATTGCGCCACACAACAGTTACTGTCTAGCCTGACAAAATTATCTCAAATCAAACAACTAAAAGAAGTGTATATAAAGTGAAAAGCTTGAAGTATCATTTGACTCATGATTTGTTCTATATCCTAAAACTCATTCACATTGGATATTGTCGCTTGTTTTATATATGTTTAAATAAAATATGTCATCTAAGTACGTGCAAACTTTAATTACATAAACTTCAAGTGACCGATGAAAACAGGATCTAGATAATGTTCGCGATATCGAGGTTAAACAGTGTTTAAATTCGAACTGAGTCTCAAAGAAAACGGTTCGTGAAATCCATTGCGTTCGAGTAATTGGTGTAATTGCACTTCGAGACTTGTATTATTATTTATGACGAATACTAAAACTATATATCCTTCCTGTAGATTTTTATAGATATTTGAATATAAAGACCTCTGCCATAGAAGCTCATAGAACTTAAGTTTTGTACCCTGCATATATTTTGTCAATCTGGCATATCACTTTTCTTTTTTGTCACTCTTTCAGATATCGGTATGATATAGATATAGATTACAATACTGTACACCACCTTATCCCGACCATTTCCACATTTTATCCACTAGACATAGTTAAAGTTTAAGATTTAAATTGCAAAGCTTGTCGAGCTTTTTGATTAATTTTAAATTTAAATATCAAGGGTGAATAAAATTTGATAATGATTGGGATAAAGTGGTGTAGTCTTTTTCTCTTATGATAAATGATAAAACTGAGAATTGTATTCCGAATAGATTTCGCAGGATATAGCAATAGGTTTATTAAAAAAGTTGAATATGAAAACCAGAACCAGTTTACATTTCACATATCATTAAAGAAAGAACATTTCAAAACTTATTTTCCCTGTCCATTAGTTTTGTTTTCAAACTGTGAAAATGTTGCATTCTATAAAATATACATTCATTTGGCCCCCAAAAAAACAGCACACTCTTTTTTTCACACTTTGTGGGTCATGCATAAAGATATTTATCTTTTGTGCTTGCTTGACAATTCAAATATTTAATCAAATTTCTTCCTGTTTTTAGCTCAACGGGCCTAAAAGGCCATATGAGCTATTGCCATCACTTGGCGTCCATCGTCGTCCGTCCGTTGTCCATCCGTCCGTCTGTCCGTCGTATATTTTTTCAAAAATCTTCTCCTCTGAAACCGCTGTGCCAATTCTGACAAAACTTGGCCTGAATCATTACCAGGGTATCTTGATTCAAAATTGTTTTCAAATAATCCGAGGACCAATCAACATGGCTGCCGTTACTTAAAATAGCACATATGCGTAAATTGCTGTTTTTGGCAAATAACTCAAAAACCATTACAGATATAAAAAATCTGTCTTGGTGTAAAAGTGATCAGCATGACAAGATCTACTTGCCCCGCAATTTTGAAGAAAATTCGAAAACCCGTCTTGGAGTTCTTGCCCTTTTTCCGCTATAACAGGTAGAGGTCGACTTTATATTGCAAAAATGCTCAGCATACCAATGTCTACCAACCTAGAAATTGTGAAGGAAATCTGAATACGTATCGAGGAGTTAATGCCCATTATTTGTCAATTTTTTTGTAACTTTGTACATTTTGTCTTGTATTTCAATCAAGATTTGAGATAGAGGTTAAGATTTAGAGCAAACATGTTTAGTATGTCAAGAACTACATTTTATCTTCATGATGGAAGTTTTGGACCTCATCAAAGATGGCCACCAGCAGGGAACTTAGTTTAACATTGGACCCTATGGGAAACCCCATTCAAAGATCTTCTCCTCTGAGACTACTTGGCAAATTGGAACCGTACTTGGTCACAATTGTCTTTAGTTGGTCCCCTATGAAAAATGTGTCCGGCAAGTTCCCATCAGATGCAGGGTGGCCGCCATCAGACATTATAATACATTGGACTTTTTGGGAAAACACATTCAAAGATCTTCTCCTCTGAGACTACTTGGCCAATTGAAACCATACTTGGTCACTATTATCTTTAGTTCGTCCCCTTTGAAAAATATGTCCGGCAAGTTTCTATCAGATCCAAGATGGCCGCCAGCGGTCAACATAGTTTAAAATTGGACCTTATGGGAAAAAACATTCAAATATCTTCTCCTCTGAGAATACTTGGCCAATTAGAACCATTCTTGGTCACAACTGTCCTTAGTTGGTCCCCTTTGAAAAAAATGTCCGGCAAGTTCCCATCAGATCCAAGATGGCTGCCAGCAGGGAACTTTGTTTAAATTTGACCCTATGGGAAACCGCATTCATAGATCATCGCCTCTGACACAGTGGGCCATATTACATCTAGGTTTGTTATCACACTAGAAAATGAGACCCTTTGTCATTGAGGTTATTGTCTGTGCTAGCTTTGGACCAGGTGAGCTACAGGCTCTTGAGAGCCTCTAGTTTTTTTTTTAAGTTTTGGCTTGGTTATATTAAGTTAGATGAAAAAGCAAACAAAACTGTTTATCGAGTTTTTGGTTCATTATAATAAGTTTTATTATTTCAGAATATTATTTGTGCGCTGTGATTCGTTCGTTTGAAGGCATGCGGTAATCTGTAAATAATGTGGAAACCTGGTATTTCAATTAATGACATTCAATAATTGGAAACGTCAGGCTTTAAAAATATCTGATGTGCTAAACATCGAACGTTACGGGCTAATTAAAACTTCAATAATATTCTCATAAAATAATAAAGCAATTAAAACATTGCAAATTTGGTCAATACATGGATTTATAGACCTGACTATAATATATTGATATCGGACTACATGCTCGGTCAATATGTTTTATTTAGGTCTATAAATAATGTATTGACCTCATTCTTGTGCTATATTTGTATACTTTTAATTTAACACCGCTCAAACATAATCATCAAAAGATCAAATTCAACGATAGCTACAGTTCGCTTGCAGTTAGATAAGGAGAATCTTTCATTTTCTAATTGATAATATATTTCTTCAGAGACCCATAAAAGCTCATGAAATTAAAGATGCTTGATCCTTCAGTCTAACCTACGTATTGTTGCTACATTTATCCCACCAATATACCCTCCAGAATAAGATATAAGGAAATAACACGAATCGCTAGAACAAAGGTTAAAAATCTGTTTTTAGAGTTGCATGTTGAATTTGACGAATATGACCATTTCATTACTAAATTTTACAAAGGCCTGAACGAACTGTAGTTCAAGACTCAATTTTGCTTGGTACTAGATGATCATTTACATGTATTGTGATCATGGTGTCGGTCCGTTCGTTAATCTCTCCGCGATAAGGGTATATACTTTGTGGCAACAATGTTCTGTACATATTGCCATTGTACACCTACTATTTTCACATTTGTTTTAACTTGGATTTTTTATTGTTAATGTATTTACTTCTAGAATCAAATGGGGGATCGGGAGTATGCAGTAGAAGAATGCCTCGAACCCTTTTTGTGGTCATTTTGTTCAAGTTTAAACACAGTTCGACCTCGATATCTCGAACTGTTTTCAACGGTCCCTTTGGTGTTCGAGCCATCAAAGTTCGACTGTATTTTAATGAGCTTTGCTCACTATTTTTCTTGTTTTTACACTCTACGACCTTTTAACAACAATTGTTGTTGAGTTAATTATGGACGCTATGGCAATTGAAGGGGAGCTTTAGTGTGCAATAAAACAGGTATGGACCATAGCGGTTTATTGTTGCGGTGGTTTTGTACCTGTTATTTTCTTCTAGCCTTATAGATTTCGGGTCTCAACAATTCTGTTCAGTAATTTTTCATATCACTTATTTGATATTATTATTTGAATACGATATAAAGCTTGTCCTTGGCTTGGTTTTGCATTTTAAGGCCATAGTAGTTATTTATTCTCTGTAAGCTTTTATAAACTTTCGATTTTTGTCTTTTATATGTAATGAAAAGACAAAAGTTTTCAAAATGACCTTTTGCAGATATGAACAGGTATTAAGATTTTTAACCATGCCAAGTTCCAGATTAATTTCAAACTTCTTCCAGCTTTCCAGCCTTTTTAACACTTCTGCTAGCTTTTGCTACTGCCGGCACCAAGTCCGGCTGTCCCGAGTTCCTATCGTTGTTTACGTTTGTCTTTTGTCTTTTTTGTGTTTTTTGCTGTGTAGTTCCCTGGTAGATTGAGGCATGTGACTGTAATTTTCAGCAATTGTAGATGTTTCGTGTTATCCTCTTTGTTACATTTAATTAAAAGTTGACAGATGGTGATGTGTTGTAACCATCGCTAACTAACAGATTCCGCTGCAAAACCTTTAAATGTTATTAACATATACTATCACCATTATAATTAATAAAAAAATGTCCATCAATTAGAATAATAATTATTTTACAGATCCAAGTATGTACGTGTTGGTATGTGTATTCCAAGAAATACCACCTTTACACTGATTAAAAACTTTGGTGATGAGTCTTCGTTACAAATAACAACATTCACAGAAGTATCTACGCTTCATGAATTAGATGATGACGATATTGGTGATAAATATTTTCATGATGACAGTATTGGGCAAGTATTTCTATCTGAAATGATTAAAAATGAGATAGAACTATTACATAGCAATGAAGCTTTGATAAAATACAAATCGAATCAAATATGAAATTTGCTAACTAACAGCTATTATGTATGTTTGGCTCCACATAAATCCATGAAAAAAGAAAAACGAAGCAACAAGTCAGAATGCAAAGTTTAAATATCCAAAAGCACGGCAATTCAAATGTAAAACATGAAGACAACAAAATATAGACAAAACAATCATAGGAAAATGACAACGAACACCACAAAAGTGTACCGACATTATAGCATGGTTAGCTCTACATGTCGAACACATATATTTGCTAAATAACATTTTTTCGCAACAATTGCATTTATAAAAACAAAAACCCAATTTGAAGTTACAATAAGTGGCGAAAATAGTTTTTCAAATAGATAATAATTATACTCTGTATCACTTAAGTTAACGAATTATCGTTTTACAGAGTTTGAAGTCATGATGCAGGAATTAACTCTCCTGGTATCTACCATGCTAAAGTGTACTTTGAAATAGAAATAATACATCGGTCAATCTATATCTAAGCAAAATGAGTAAAGGGAAAATTCCGAAAATCAAAAGTCCTACATTACAGTAATTCATTATCCAACACGAATTGAGACAGCATGACAAAGAAAAAATAATAAATAAAATAAGCCGTAATACCATGACATGTGTATTAATTCATTTCATATATAACACACATAAAAGAAAACTTATTTTTCCGAGCAGATATCTGGGCGTCATGTTACGCCATGTATTGGAATTCGGACCCAGTGATGTAGATATGTGTGTACAAGACGATTGTTTTATGGTTAAAATCTTTCCAGACTTAACAAATGCAGATCCCTATGATGTAAATTGTATGGACAGACTTTATGCTAAATACAAAACTGAAGATCTTGTCCCAAAGGTAATTATCTTGAAATTCAATTTATGACGACAGAAAATATAAGAGTAATTATTCTATTTAATAATTTATTATTATTTTTTATAGCAATAACATTATTACATGTTTTCCACCCATACATAACGAATCAAAAACGAATCTGGGCGTGTTGATAGTTTTTTCTATTACTTCTTTTTTTATGATTAGATAACTAAAAACAAAAAAATATTGTAAATTAAGATGAAATTTCGATTGATTAGAAACATTTGGATAACCATTTACCGGAGGATGTATGAAAAGTTTTTATAGAACAAATAACAAATGGGACCCAATGGAAAGCCAAAATAATCTTTTAATACAAAGCGTTGCACATAAGAAGATCTTCCCTAGTTTCAAACAAAATTTAGAAAAATTTCCATATTGCTGGTTTACAAATTAAATAAATTATCAGACTGATCACCGAGCCGGTGAATACTGTAGGGGATTTATAGTCCCAGCATATGAATCCCCAGAGTAATATATAATTAGATACCCAAGTTTGTGTTAATTTTCTTTGCGCATATGTCCATTTACAGTCAAATTTGAAGGCAAAGATTATGCCTCGATCGTTTTGCATTAATAACTACTCCAATATTTTGATCGTAATTACACTGTAACAGCATTTAAACTGTCGACATCTCCACACTGCAATGTTATTTCCATAGGGGAGTTCACGATTTCATCATCAATCTAGAAATAGTACCAATTTAATTTACTACTCGGGTGTCCTTTAAGCAACAAGTACTCTAAAAGAGCTGAAAACAATTGAACTAAAAAATGGGGGTTCGCATTGCTTTTCTGGGTGTGAATTGGGGGTAAAAAAGGATGACATTTTAATTTTACCAAATTTCTGGCTCCCGTCCCCGGTATAAAAATGTCATACATTGTGAACAACAGGAGGTAATTGAAATTAATATTTAAATATTTTAATTGGATAATTATAACACAGTTTTATTTTAACATCTTTGATTTGATTATCATCCAATAATAAAGAGTTCCTACCATTTATTCTGAATTTCATCTTATGCTCCGAACGCATTGCATTACTACATTGTATCATATATACTACAATTCCTCATGGACTAAAATCTCGGCTGAAAGATTTAATTCATAGAATATTCCCAGTAAGATCGGTGAACGAAGATATAGGTACATTGTTAAAGGTAGAGAACATGCTTACTTTGTGAAAAATAACTAAAAATTGGAGAAAAAAATTTACAGGAGAATAAGTGGTTAAAATGTTTTTGATCGACAATCTATTTGTCCAGTTTGGGGGGGGGGGGGGGNGGGGGCTTGTTTTCAACAGACTATCGGAATTCCAATGGACGCAAACTGTGTACCTCTTCTATCTGATTTGTTTCGTTTATCTAATCATATGAGGCTGAATTCATTGAAAGGCTTCTTCAAATGAAGATAAAAAACTAGCGTAATCCTTCAATTTTAGTTTCCGTTTTGAAATTGATACTTTCACACTGAACAATCCTCACTTTGGTGATTTTCTCCATTTGATATATCCAATAAAGTTCGAAATTATGGATACCACAGACACTTCCATATCGGCCTTGTTCCTAGACCTACATCTTGAAATTGACAACACATGTAGACTTTAAATTAAGCTCTATGGCAAACGCGATGACTTCACCTTTCCAATATTGAACTTCCCTTTTCTTTGTAGCGACATTCCAACAGCGCCGGCATATGGAGTTTACATCTTCCATATCATTCGCTACTCAAGGGCCTGCAGTCGATACAGTGACATCCTTAATTTTTTATCCTCATGCAAAGCTCTGTCCTTAGCTGACGTTGGCTTTACATTTAGATAATATTGGTTATTTGTTCTCTATCACTTTTTAAACATCTTTGAATTAATGGTCTTCCAAACGTTTAGATTTTATCTGCACTGAAAGGACATAAGTTGTGGAAATGCGCATGTGGAGAAAATAAACATTAACTTCGGTATATAGTTTGTTACCGCTGGGTCGATGCCTCAGCTGGTGGACTGTTAGTCCCCGAGGGTATTCACCAGCGCAGTAGTCAGTACTTCGGTGCTGACCCGAAAGCCGATTCTATTTTGAACATTGCAATATCTAAATGAAATTATGAAAAACGAGATACTCATCTAAATTTTGTCACAGAGACTGGGTAAAATTTTCATGAAATTCTATTCAGTTGATCTAGGAGGAGAAGCCGATAAGAAATAGGTACCCACTTGTAAAGTTAAGGCTAAGTACATGGTTTGCTAAGGGAAACCCAAAATAGCGATCAGATCAAATTCTGAAATAGTAGGTTCACATGTTCATTATGTCACAAAGACTGTGATAAACTTTCATACAAATCTATTCACTGCTTCAGGAGGAGTAGCGGATAAGAGATGGGTACTCACTAGTAATACTATGGCTAAGTCCAAGACCCCAAAAATCAAAAAAATCAAATTTTGAAATAGAAGGTGAACATCTACGTTATGTAACAAAGACTTTGTAATTCTTTCATGAAAATCTATCTAGCAGTTAAGGTAGAGTAGCGAATAAGAGATGGGTACACACTTGTAATGTTAGGGCTAAGTCCATGCTTTACTACGGGAAACCCCAGAAATAAATTAAATTTTGAAATAGGAGGAACGCATCTTCATTATGTCACAAATACTGTGGTTAAGTTTCATGAAAATCTATTTACTGGTTCAGGATGAGTAGCGGATAAGAGATGGGTACCCACTTGTAATGTAAGGGCTAAGTCCATGTTTTGCTATGGGAAACCCTAAAAATGGATCAAATCAAATTCTGAAATAGGATGAGCACATCTTCATTATGTAACAAAGACTGTGTTAAAATTTCATGAAAATCTATTTAGTGGTTCGGGAGGAGTAGTGAAAAAGAGATGGGTACCCGCTTGTAATGGTATGGCTAAGTCCATGTTTTGCTATTGGAAACCCAAAAAATCAATCAAAGCAAATTCTTAAATACAAGGAGCACATCTACACTATGTCACACAGACTGTGTTAAAGTTTCTTGAAAATTTCTTCAGTGGTTGGGGAGGAGTAGCGGATAAGAGATGGGTACTCTCAGGTGTTACTGACGGACGGAAAGACGGGGTGACGAAAGGACGGACAGACAATTCCATCACTATATACCCCCACTTTTCAAGCAGGGGTATAAAAAGCAGAAGAAAGTTTGCAGCAAATATTCTGAAAGAGAGAACTAAAATGAAAATAAAATAAAGTTCATATCCAGAATCATAGTGAAAACTTACGAAAATATTTTACGAAAGGTTATGGAATAAATGAACATGAGACCATAACACATATCTTTACTCCAACTGAAATAATTTTAATGAGCTGTATGGTCATTTCGGAAATTAATTCCTCATCAGCAGCACTAGAACCCAAACAAAGGAAATCCATATTCAAAAAATGTTTAAAATGCATAAAACCAAACGAAATCCGAATAATCAGTAATATCAAATATAGCTAAGGACAAAACTTCAATGGAGGGAGTTAATCCTTTGGTTTTAGAATTTACATAAATTTAGATAATAGTTATTGAACAAAGTGTACACATGATATATTATCTCATGTACAAGTACATGAAATATTTTTCAAGCGTAAACATGTGTCTAAACATTTATACTTTTTTCAACATTAAGAACCAATGCAATGTGAAGAAAAAAAAAACAAGAGTAAAGTCAAATACCGGTTTTCTTGATTGATATTTGTGTTGTAGGGTGTTTGCTTCCGCCAAAGCAATTATATCTGGACAGAACACCTAATTGGTGTCTTGGTTAAGACCATTTATAACATAACACCTCCTGATACAAATAAACAGATATATTTAAAATGCAATAGTACAAATAAACAATCAAATATTACAGAAATACAAAAATACAAATAAACAATCAAATATTATAGAAATACAAAATTACAAATAAAAAAGAGTTTTCTCAATACATCATAAACATGGTAATATTCAATCAAAATTTGTTTAAAATCGTTCTATAAATAGATAATTTTCCAAATGAATAGCGAAGCAAGAGCCAAAAATCGTATATCCAGAATGCATGGCAATATAAAGATTACATATTGACAGAGAACGTAAATGACGAAGACGAAATAAAAAGTACATAAAACAAACGCCACAAAAATAACGCACTAACAGTGTGAACCCCTAAAAAACAGGAGTGTCATCAGGCGGTCCGGAAGGATAAGCATATAATTAAGATATTCATTATAACTGTTATGTTTTTATCAACAAAACTACGGCAGTAGAATACAAAAGAACAAAGGACTTGAATTTACAAAAATCAAAGTCCAAAGACATGGCCAGAACGAGGACACAGAAAACAATGATGTTAAATACAGAAAACAATGACGTAAGACAGATACAAGGCACTGAAAACACAACGTTCAAAAACAAGGCACTCACAGTGTGAACTCCAGTGAAACTGGGAGTGATATCAGGTGCTCCGGAAGGGTAAGCATGTCCTGCTCTGTTAACAGCACCCGTCACACTGCAAGTGAGCCAATCTAGGAAAATATCAAAATCGGTAGTCAAGTCCGGGAAGACGTGAATCTAGCTGATATTGTCCTCTTTCATTTGGGAAACTGACACGTCATATCTTTCAATGATGTTATGGTGACGGCCATAGAATTTCGTGAGGGATGAAATTAACAATGGCTGAACAAATCCGTGACTAAACAGCTTTTGGGACAGTGTTTTTTGCTCGGTTCAAAAAATCACTGTTCAAACTACACGCTCGACAGTAACGAATCAACTGTGAAATGTGAAACGCCATAGGCTGGAGAGGTAGGTATATTGCTGCTAAGAAAGAGAAAGTTCACAATTGGGAATAAGAATCATCACGCTTGTCGTATATCTTAGATTTCAAACGTCCATCTTAATATACAATAAAAGATCGAGGTACGAAGCTGAAGTAGGTGTATCAGTTGTTTCTTTAATTTCAAGCTCATTGGGATAGATCTGATGTTAATATTTCTTAAATTTAGGATTATTAAGAGAAAGTACATCGTCTATGTAGCTAAATGTTTTTGTTTTCTTTGTGTAAGCCCTTGTAAAAACTTGGCCTCGTACGAGTAAAGGAAAAGGAACAGTTATAAGATGCGCACAGTTATTTCCCATAGGAATCCCTATTGTCTGATGGAAAACACGACCTCCGAATTCGACAAAAATATTGTCGATTAAAAAATTCTAACATTTGGATTACGTCAGTCTCCGTGCACTTCTTATTTGAATCAGTGAGGTTCTTAACAAAATATGTTTTGTCTTTCCCTACTACTGAAAAGATGTATCTTCGTTCTCCATTTTTAGTGCAGAAACACTTCTGTATTAATCTGCAATTACTGTTTTCAGTTTATTGTGTGG
>MJUU01007264.1:0-40651 GCA_002080025.1 Modiolus philippinarum
TTTTAATTTTGTTATAGAACTGTTGCATATATGCTGCAGATGCGCAATGAGCTTTCGGAATTTTGATATTGGTCTTGGTGCAAACAAGAGGCCCCAAGTAGTCCATTTTGACACATGTGGCATGCGACGTGAACTCCTCCTACATTTTTGGATTTAGGGTTTTAAATTTGTTGTAGAATTGTTGCATATGGTCTGTAGATGCGCAATAAGCTTTCGGGTTTTTCATATCTATCTTGATGCAAACAAGAGGCCTCAAGATGTCAATTTGACAAAGACCACAAAATGTGGATTGTGACACTTATGGCATGCGACGCACACTCGTCCTACATTTTTGGATTTATGGATTTAATTTTGTTGCAGAATTGTTGCATATAGTCTGTAGATGCGCAATAAGCTTTCAGAATTTTGATTCCGGTTCCAACTTTGGTAAATTTCCTGAAAATGTCAAAGACTGATATTTTTGGACATTTTGGCATATAATCTTATATTTTGGCAAGTATTTGGAAAAAATTAAAATTCTGAAATCTTAGAATTCGAAAATGTGATTCCAATATTGGTAAATATCCTATCCTGAAAGTCTTAAAGACCACTTATTTTTTGGAATTCTACCTAGCAACCATACTTTTAGCATTTGTTTTGATAAGGTTAATCATTTTCACCAATTGGATTTCAAAAATAGTTGATTCCAATTTTGGTAAATTTCCTGAAGGTGTAAAAGACCACTTATTTTTTGGAATTCTACCTAGCAACAATACTGTTAGGATTTGTTTCCATTAGGGCAATCATTTTCACCAATTGAATTTCAAAAATATTTGATTCCAATTTTGGTAAATTTCCTGAAAGTGTCAAAGACCACATATTTTTTGGAATTCTACCTAGCAACCAAACTGTTAGCATTTGTTTTGATAAGGTCAATCATTTTCACCAATTGGATTTCCAAAATAATTATTCCAAATTTGGTAAATTTCCTGAAATTGTCAAAGACCACTAATTTTTGGAATTCTACATTGAAACCATTGTTAAAAAATGTGTTAGAATTAGAAGAAATATTTCACCAATTTGATTTCCAAAATATATGATTCAAAGTTTCGTTAAATTCCTGGAAGTCTCAAAGACTACTTATTTTTCGGAATTCTGCCTAACAACCATATATTCTTTAATTCCTTATGGTAAAAATAGTGACTGTCAATAGTTTAATTTCAAAAATGTTAAGAAAAATAATACCCAGGGTCTATAACTGTTTTCTGCGTCAAACAGGAGGTGCGGGGATCACTGTCGTTTCCGACAGTCATTACTCTAGTTTTATATATATTGAAGATGTGCACCTGAGTTTATGGAATTATTTCGGAAATTTTCTCCTACTTTTCAGGACTCAAAGAGCTTGGTCATTTTATTGACATTTTTAACGGAAGATTGATGACGAAAAGATAACAGGAAACACTTACAATGGACGAACATTAGAATCGCATGTGATTGTAGTGTTCGTTCAATCCACCAGGGAACTGCACTAGAAAAACAATAAAATGACAAAAGACAAAAACATAGACAACGATAAAAACTCGGGATAGCTGGACTTGGTACCGACATTGGTAACAGCTAGCGGTAGGGTTAAACCGGTTTATGGGAACCCAAACCTCCCCTTTCACTACCCCGTTTCCCTATAGTATAAAACATACAAATACAACCCAATACAGGTAGACCACTAACTCCACGACCACAAACTTGAAAAGTTACGTCCCAATTGTTCTGGATATTTTGTCAGCCTTTGACATTTTTAACATTTCCGTAAAAAACGAGGATGAGAAATGCCCTTAGTAATAAACTGTTTGCGAGCAGCATTAAATTTAGATATCAAATATGCAAAAGAAAGGAAATGGGGTAAATGTCAAGGAGACAACATCCCATATCCAGGTTAAAACGACAAAAAACAAAACATCTAGGGGGATTGTCAAGAGAAAGGATATCGTCGATATACCTGCCGTCATCGTTGAATAAAAACTTATCAAAAGTTCATATGAAACTGTAACCTTGTTGTAAAAGTTTGGATGTGATAGTAAGGTTACGGTCATTAAAGTAGTCAAGAGTAGAACAGACGCGTTCGAATCGTACCAGTTGAGATATATACACCCCGTATGATGGAGCTGCAGAAACGTCGCCATCAAGAAAAGGGAAATTAGTAATAGTGAAATCAAAATCATCCCTTTTATCATAAATTTTAGTTTCAAGGGAGTACGAGCCTCAGATTTTCAGAAGCATTCGATAATATCGGGTTTTATCCATTCAAAAAGTGTTAAAATTTTTTGCACATGGATCATATTTTCTTGGTCATAGGTCACTTTAACATGGATAATATAGACATTGTATATAATTTAATCAACTTCCAATTATATTTTCATATATTTAAATGCATATAAACATCATATGCAAATTAATGGAAAACTCTAGAGAGAACTGTTTCCCGCCAAAATTTTGACGTCTTATATCTTAAAAATTCCTCCATGGATTTTCAAAATGTTTTGCTCCAGTTATTCCATTAGCAGTGCTCTTCAAAACAAAAGGTCAGAATTTATCTGTTTCTTCACTCTTATGAAGCTGAATTCATCGAAGGGCTTCTTCAAAATAAAGATAAAAAACTGGCACAATCCTTCAATTTTAGCTTCCGTTATATAGATGATATTTTGTCGCTAAACAACCCTCGCTTTGGTGATTTTCTTCATTTGATCTATCCAAAAGAGCTCGAAATTAAGGATACCACAGACACTTCTACATCAGCCTCGTTCCTTGACCTTCACCTTGAAATTGACAACAGAGGGAGACTTCAAACTAAGCTGTACGACAAACGCGATGACTTCACCTTTCCAATAGTAAACTTCCCTTTTCTTTGTAGAAACATCCCAACAGCGCCGGCATATGGAGTTTACATCTCCAATCTTATTCGCTATTCAAGAGCCTGTGTTCGATACATTGACTTCCTTGATAGAGCCCGGTTGCTTACAAATAGGTTACTTCTACAAGGGTATGTTACCCAAAACTTGAAGTCATCCCTCCAGAAGTTTTACGGTCGACATCACCATTTTGTGGACCGCTATGGGATATCTGTTTCCCACATGACAACAGATCTTTCCCTTTAAAGCTTAATTGTTGTTTCCTCTACCGGATTTGACTTGACTACCGGATTTGACATGTTCAACACGGCGGGTGTCTTATAGAAGCAGGAGATACTAACTCTACCGGTGCACCTGATCTCACCCATGGTTTTTTATTAGGTCCGTGTTGTTCAATTTGTGTGTGTGTGTCTTCATTTTTCTTTTCTGTGCCGTACCCATGTTGTGTCTCTGTTTTTTTCCCCTTTTTCGTTTCTGGTGTTGCCATTGTCCTTGGATTGTTCGCTTTTGGATTGACGGTTCGGTTCTCACTTACTTTTAATTCTAATTACAAAATTTTTGACACTAGTACTCCCTTAATTTTTCCAGATGATGATAGTTAGATCGAGAAATGGGCAGTATTTAGAATTATTGTTTGCTTTATTAAGTTTCAATTCTTGGGAATAAATGAGGTCGGCATAGTCTAACCAGAGGCTCCCAGGAGCCTGTATCGCTCACCTGGCTTCAGTTGCCACAATCAAGGTAACATTGTAAGTTAAACAGTTGATCTTCATTTTCTCAAACTCTCGTAGCTCAAACACCTCCAATATCTTGAACTGTTTTTAAAGTATGATCATGTTTTACTATATTTCTTTGTTGGGCTTTTTTGACAAAAACGTTCTTGCTAAGGACCACTTTCAACACCAGTTTTGAAGTGAAGATGTCATTTTGAAAATGGCAGTCAACAAATAATTTTCAACATTGGTTTTGAAGTCGCAACATCAATTTCTAGTTGGAAATCAAATTTCATTGAAATCGGACAATGTTGAATTTTCCCGCATTTTTTTACCGGCCATTTTAAAAATGGCAGTCAACGAACAATTTTTAACATCAGTTTTGAAGTTACGACATCAAGACCAATTTGGAATCCAAATGTCATTGAAATCGGACAATGTTGAATTTTCCCGTCTATTTTGGTGACCATTTTGAAAATGGCGGTCAACGAACAATTTTCAACACTAGATTTGAAGTCGCAACATCAATATCTATTTGGGAACCAAAATTCATTTAAATCGGACAATGTTGAATTTTCCCGCCTTTTTTGGCGGCCATTTTGAAAATGGCGGTCAACAAATAATTTTCAACACCGGTTTTGAAGTCGCAACATCAATATCTATTTGGAAATCAAATTTCATTGAAATCGGACAATGCTGAATTTTGCCGCCTTTTTTGGCGGCCATTTTGAAAATGGCGGTCAACAAACAATTTTCAACACCGGTTTTGAAGTCGCAACATCAATATCTATTTGGAAACCAAATTTCATTGAAATCGGACAATGCTGAATTTTCCCGCCTTTTTTGGCGGCCATTTTGAAAATGGTGGTCAAGGAACAATTTTCAACATCAGTTTTGAAGTCGCCACAGCATGGAAAACATTTCATCAATTTACACTTAACCTTCATCTTCTATAGTTTGGGAAATAAAAGATGAAAAATACAAAAAATTTAAAAATTCGGTGAAAAAAGGGCAATAACTCCTACAAGGGTTTATGGATTTTCTTCAAAATTTCAGAGTGGGTAGATCTTGATATGCTGAACATTTTTGCAATTTACACTTGACCTCTATCTGTTATACTTTTTGAAATAAAAAATAAAAAATGCAAAAATTTTGAAAATTTAACGGAAAAAGGGCTATAACTCCCAGATGGGTTTTCAGATTTTCTTCAAAATTGCACAGTTGATAGATCTCATCATGCTGATCATTTTTACCCATATGTTAGATTTTTGATATCTGTAACGGTTTTCGATTTATTGGCCAAAAACTGCAATTTACCCCTATGTTCTATTTTTAGCAATGGCGGCCATGTTGTTCGACAGAGGGGCAAACTGAACATCAGTTTGAGAAGCCATACCCTGATGATGATTCAGGCCAAATTTGGTTACATTTGGGCCAGTGGTTTTGAAATTGTTGACAGACAGACAGACAGACAGGCAAACGGACGAAGGACGCATAGTGATGGCAAAAGCTCACATGGCCTTTTAGGCCAGGTGAGCTAAAAACTGGGGATTGTCAGTAGAAAGGATATCGTCGATATACCTGCCGTTATCGTTGAAAATAGAAATAAGTTGATCACTATTTTGTATGGTTCCATCCTGGTTCCATCCTGTAGATTTTTCATGAAGTCACGTTCGTAACAGGAAAAGATCTGCAATGAGAGGTGAACAGTTTGTACCCATGGAAATTCCAATGACCTGCTGATAGACGATATTGCCAAAACGAACAAAATGTTGTCTAGCATAAGATTCAGTGCCTTAATCATGTCATCGCAAGTCCAGGAACAATGATTTTTGTAAGTGATGTTCGAGAAGAATCCTTGCTTTTTATCACAACAAATAAACTGTAGGCCAGAAAATTTGTAAGACCATTTACAAATGTAATAAGTTGACCCAATTTAGATTTAATCAATTTATGTGGAAGGGTTGTGTAAAGTGTAGAAAAATCATAACTGTCAATAGACGAAACTGGTCTTTTTATTTATTTTAGTTTATCTAAAACTTACACTCCAAAAGTAATTTACACCAGAGTTTTGATAAGTTTTTTTCACAATATTTGATAACCAAATCTTTATTTCAGGTGAATGCACTGGTTAAATGGATGGATAAATTAGTGGTAGAACAGTTACTCGATGCCGAAATACAACGATGTTTGTAGGGATTTTTGTGAAGCTTAAGAACCCAGTACATAGTTGGCAAGTTGATACTCCCGGTTTTCAGTGGAAGTTCACACTGTCAGTTGCTTTAGTTTTTTGTGTTGTCTTGCATAGCACATTTGTCATCTTTAAGTTTTGTCTTCGTTGCTATGTATGTGATACCCATTTGTCCTTGTTATTGTCCGACCACTTAATACACTCATATAAGCTTTTCAAACTTTTACCTTGGTACTGTTTTAGGGTTAGAGAAATAACACGTACCCTGGATTTTAATTGGTTTTGTCTAAGGGTTAGAAAATGACAATTGCCAATCAGTTATCAAACAGATCTTTCAATACTATATTCTAGCTGGCTGTGTGACGGGTGCCATGCGTGGAGCAGATCATGCTTACCCTTCCGGAGCACCTGATGATACCTCAGTTTTTATAGGGGTTAACACTGCTAGTGCTTTAGTTTTGTGGCGTTCTTGTTCATTTTTGTTTATTTGTTTTGTCTTTGTCATACTGTCTCAATTCGTGTTTCTATGAATTGCCGAGATGTTGGATTTATGATTTTAGAATTTCCCCTTTCTTTTTCTTGCTTATTCGTTTGCCGATGTACTACTACAGTTTTCAGCCAAGATTTTTTAAACTTTACAGAATGTTTTTGTATTTATTGAAGATGTGCACACGAGTTTATGGAATTATTTTGGAAATTTTGTCCATCTTTCCGGATTATGGAACTTAGTTTTTCAACATAGGGTTCCCATTTTGTGAAATCAACTCCTCCGACATTTTTCAACCCAGATCTTTTAAACTTCACAGAATGTATGTATATATACTGAAGATGTGCACATTACTTTATGGAAGTATTCTAAAATGATTTTCGTATTTTTTTTCTGGACATGGGAAGTTACCAATTGTTATTGATATTTTCAAAAGAGGGTATCTGAACTGTGAAATTTAGTCCTATACTTTTCTACCAACATCCTTGAAATTCAAAATCATATTTTATACTGCCCACACAGACCCATTTATTTGGAAGGTCCATTAAATAAGGAGCCTATAAAACAAAAACACCATAACGCAACACGGCCATTTGAGTCTTTGACCAATTTTTTGGTCATGTTTTATGTAAAGCCAATAGGTCAACGTTCTATATTCTACTTTTTCTTTTCTAAATTCTACACACTGTTTTCAAAATTCTATGTTCTGAATTCTAAATTCGCATTTATACATTGTCTTAATTCTAAAATTGTTATCCTAAATTCTGACTTCTTCATTTTGAATGTAACTTAGTTACTACGTATTCATTATTTTATATTTTTTTCAATTTTACATATGATAATAATCAAAAACAAAACAAATTTGAATTTTGAACATAAAAAAAGATTGAATATGTTAGCGTCACGAAAATAGAAACAAGAATTTAGAGGTAAGCATAATTTACAAGTTTTGAAAAGGTTTCTACCATCTAAATGTTTTAGATGTGGTTAGCGTGGGTTTTGATACAGACTATATGCTTTTCATATTCTTGCTTTCTCTGTCGTTTTTCATGTATGATTTTTACGCGATACTTTAAAGGAGAAATTACTATTCATTATGGCAGCAGATGTCAGAATAGAAAGCACTTATACATAAGAAATTAATTTTCAAGGGAGACTGCAGGGAAAAGCTGAGGGCACAAAATCTTGAAGTTGAGGTACAGAACACAATGAAAACCATTAAGTAGTTTTCCGTACTCACAAATGGCTTATAAAACTGTTTACCAAATGGACGAGTAGTGTGTACAGTGCGGAAAAACCGTCAAATACTATTTTTGTCTTGCAACATTACAGAAGATGTATTACATTCTTTTGCGGCTAACAGTTCAAAAGTTTCAGACATTGTCATATTATTTTTTGTGACTGTGTCTACTGTAAAAAACCACCCGATTGGGTGGTGCAACTGCCGTAGAATCATGGTTGTTCCACTACTGGTGGCTCTGAGAGTATAGCCTTAGTATTAGCAAGTCATATTCAGTTACGCCGGAAGAGGAAATGTAATCGCTAGGATGTGATATAAAGCTGAATTACCTGGAGTAGTGTATCAAACTGCACTATGTGTATTGAGTGAAACGCAGTAGAATAGATGAAGCTGTCAATGTAGTAGATTCTGACGGAGCAAACAATGAAAACAAGATGACATTGTTGATAAATATAGATTATGCCCTTGTCTTATGTAGATTTACTCCATATCTTTTCAGTCTATTGTCTCCCGTCGCAACACGATGCGTAGAGTATAAAGTAATGTCCTTTCGCCTTGTTAGCGCTCTAGACCATTTATTCCTCATCCTATTTTGATATTATTCATACAGTGGCTACAGTAGATTAACTAAATGATACCTGAAGAAACATGTTTTAATAATTTTGTAGGAGTTGTGCCCTCTGAAAATTGAAAAAAAATATCCCTGTAAGCGCTTAAGCATTTGTCAGCTCATATGGATATGTATACAGGTACAGTAACTGGAGACAGCCTACAACCAATCTATTCATATTTATATCCTGTCTCCAGTAAACGTCGACGTTGTCGATTGGCAGTTTGACGTCACGTTGAAATTCCAAATATTTTATACAGGTAAGTTGTTTTATATTGAGTCAGTAAACATGAGTAAATTAAAGTGAATTCAAGCAAAATTAGTCTGAAAATTAACGCATCCATATTGTCGGTAATGTATATATAAATCTAGTTAAACTTATCATTTTATTTATAGTCGTTTGACTACCCGAAAACCGGTTTAACCCTTTCACTGGCTTTAGCTAGACAAAGTGCCGGAACCAAGTCCGGCTATCCCGAGTTCCTATCGTTATTAATGTTTTTCTATTGTTTTCATTATTGTTTTTCTAGTGCAGTTCGCTTGTAAATTGTGACATGTGATTGTAGTTCACAACCATTGTAGATGTTTACTGTTATCCTGTTTTTTTTGTAATTTTGGGAATGTGTTGTATGACGGCTTTCATAAATTGTTTGGATTTTGTGCTCTGGGAATTGTCCAAAGGATTTTTCTTCCTGGTCTCTCCCTCTAATTGCTTCTGACTTTTATTATAACTTTTATTTACTTACATTATATAATATCAAGCGTATTCAGCCAGTTATTGCGATTTTAAAGGCGTAAAAACTTTTTTAAAAGGCGACCGCGTAGCGGGAGCCTTTTAAATAGTTTTTAGGCTTTAAAATCGCTATAACTGGCTAAATTTTTGTTGAGATTGACAATGAAAAAAGTATTGATCTCTGTGTTTTTTTTTTCTATCCTATAACATTTGAATACACACTACAACAGGAGTCTCGTTATTGATTTTTGTGCCTGTGTATTACAGGTGGCGCTGTTTCAAAACAAAACGTAAATATTAATGAATTAATGTACGCACAAACAAAGAAGATACTGAATCACTATCTTTAGACTTAAGTTGTTTGCAGTAATTTCATCCTCAGGTGGAGACCAGTCGCTTACTTTTGTCCATATTGGATGACTTGAGTTTACACAGTTAAATGACCTATATATCGATCGATTTCGCTGTGTACACAAACATGTGAGGTAATCGTATGTTTTATTATTAGGCCAATGAAAGCGTATCGTAGAGTTCAAAGTGGACGGAGTTTCCCATCAGATATAAAATGATTCATTCATTTCATATTCTTACAAAAGAATTTTCATTCATAAAGTTGGATTCCCGCATCCATCTAACAGATTTTCCCATAGATATCGTTTGTTTAAATCTCAACTTGGGCCAATGGAAAAGCTTTTCATGGGGTCAAATCTCCACAATATATATTATCAAGCGTATTTAGCCAGTTATTGCGATTTTAAAGGCGTAAAAACTTTTTAAAAGGCGACCGCGTCGCTATAACTGGTTAAATACGCTTGATAATATATATTGTGGAGATTTGACCCCATGAAAAGCTTTTCCATTGGCCCAAGTTGAGATTTAAACAAACGATATCTATGGGAAAATCTGTTGGATGTTTGTGTACACAGCGAAATCGATCGATATATAGGTCATTTAACTGTGTAAACTCAAGTCATCCAATATGGACAAAAGTAAGCGACTGGTCTCCATCTGAGGATGAAATTACTGCAAACAACTTAAGATGTCTAAAGATAGTGATTTATCTTCTTTGTTTGTGCGTACATTAATTCATTAATATTTACGTTTTGTTTTGAAACAGCGCCACCTGTAATACACAGGCACAAAAATCAATAGGGCCTGTAAGTCTCGTACAATTTTGGAATTTCCGGGATCAAAAAATGTACCCGGAAGTTACATTTTACACAAATATATATGACGTTTCAAACAAAAATCTGAACGTCATAATCCTCAGACGTCATGTTTTGGCGGGAATCGTTTTCGAATTGGCTGTTTATCGTGAATTCTCGTGAGTCACATGACGAGACTTACAGACCCTATAACGAGACTCCTGTTGTAGTGTGTATTCAAATGTAATAGGATAGAAAAAAAAACACAGTTTAGCTCGTGTTACACTACGCCACGACTAAGATCACCTGGCTACGGTCTGCAAATTTATAGATCGTTGTACCTTCGCCATGATTTAGACATTTCTATGATGTTTCCACGACCATACAACGATCACACTACGACACGACTACTATCCCACTACAACTTAGCCACGACTGAACTACGACCATCTTATCCTTACTAAGACATTATCACGACTCGTCCAACTGCATTAAGACCTAACTGCGCTGCAATCAAGGATAAACCACGATTTCATCACGATATGATAAGATCATTACATTCTACCACGACTTCTCAAAGATCTTGACAAGATTATATTCAAACACAATCTTTCAATTTCCTAAACTTAGATTAATCACTCAAATCCTTAAAACATGCGAGAAACCATAGTAGGGGAGAAGCGTTTGAACATTTCACAGTAAAGTCCACAAAGCGTTTGTGATGTACCGGATTCTTCTTTGTTTGTTTGTTTGTTCATAAATGCCTTTTTATGATCTAAAGGATAGATGTTATAAACACATTTATCGTTTTCTAACTTTTTCCACAACCCCCAAAAATAAAAGTTTCACAATTCGATACAAAATTAGTTGCATTCACGTGGAATAGTAAACCAACTCTTTCACAACCCTAGATTTTTCATAACTAAATTATTTATTCTGCAATCTTCCTCATATAATTTGTGAAATGTCTCCTGTATTTAGCCCCTCAGTTGAAATGCCTGGAGTATAGGTGGTATTTATAAAACTTGAAAGGTCGAAATGGCCAGCTGTAAGTACACTCTGCTAAATATTTCACGAAAGGATATGGAGTAAATAAGCATGAGACCATAACACACATGGTTACTCCAACTGCAATATATTTTAATGAGCTGTATGGCCATTTCGGAAATAAATTCCTCATCAGCAGCACTAGACCCTAATCATAGGAAATCCATAATAATTTCAAAAAATGTTTAAAATGCATAAAACCATACGAAATCCGAATAATCAGTTTTATCACATATTTATACGCAAATTGTACCATTTTACATATGTAATAATCGGATGAAAGTCTGATCGATATCCGTGTCCGGGGGAGAAAACTGTTATCTGCCCTGTTTTAATGACGTCATCTGGATGAAGCCGAAGCTTGTTCTAGGTTTAGAAGTGTTTTAAAAATGAAAAGTCAGAATTTTTTGGTGCCTTAAAAACGAAACACTAACGGAAAACCTTTTTGATGCTGAAATTTTCAAACAGTGGCTTCAGACCGTAGGTAAACTTCGTAAGATTTCATCAAGTCAAGATGTACACTGCAGTTTTACATTGCATTGTTATTCCTGGCAAGATTTTTTTCATCTTTTAGATGAGAAAGATGCAGTTTTTTAACACTACTTGATCCGTTCTATTTAAGCATCTCTCAACAGATACATGTACCATACGTATTGCAGCAAAAAAAAAAAGAATTGGGGTGGGTTGGGGCGGGGTTGATCAATCTGAGTTTGCTTAAATTTTGTCCATTTTAAAAGCAAAATAAATAATGTAATTGTTTTTATTGAGCTTGCAACATTCCCCCGTCAAATATGTGATAAAAAGATTATGACATGTCTATTCCAGTATCTGCCCTGATATCAGCCCTCTACCGATATCTGCCCTCCGCTACCGCGTCGGGCAGATATCAGGTCTCGGGACTGATATCAGGGCAGATACCGAAATAGACATGTAATAATCTATACATATCCAATATAGCTAATTTTTGTTTTATTTAAGAGAGTGTGAGCGTCAGATTTCAGAAGCATTCGTCAACCTTGGGTTTTATCCATTTCAACTGGGTTGAATGTTTTGCACATATGATTTTCATGAAACATGTATCATATTTTCTTATTAGTCAAAGGTCACTTTAAAATGCATTAAGTATGTTAAAATCGAATAAACTTCCAGTTATATTTTCAAATATTGTAATGCATATAAACAGCTAATGGAAATTCAAGGAAAAGTGGTGAGACAACCGCTCCAACAAATATCTCAACAATTCTGAAATAGATTTTCAATTTTTTTTTTTTTGCCGATGTTGTTTTATAAGAAAAGTTCTTCAAAACAAATCGTCAGTATTTTAATTCTAATTACAAAATTTCTGACACGCGTACTTTCTTTAGTATTGTTACAATATGCCTTTGATTTATTAAAATAAGTCTTTTTATGCTATTCGAAGTAATTATCGGTCCGTAAATATTTCATAATTATATTAAAACCTTTTTTTATTACTCTTTAACTTTTTATTTTTATTTGCTTGTAGAAAAGTATTTTGTTTCGATTGAACATCTAAATGGAAAAAAAACCAAGAAAAACTGCATTTTCAATAAGGTTTCTCATTTTCATTTTCAGATGGCTAATACAACATACAATTTTAATTTTTCGTCTTAATTTTTTTAATTAATTAAATACAAAACAAAACATTTTTCATCCTATAATATTGAGATCAAAATCTGTCCACTAGTATTTTGGAAGAGTTTCTGCAGAAAAAAGACTTGTTATATGACCTACCGTTATATACATGTACTTTCATTTTGTGCACTTGATAATAACCAAAATAAGTAAACTGACGAAATTAGTTTTAATCTCAAGATCTTTTGAAATTCAATTCAAACTGTGCATATACTTTTTGTTATATACGATTCTTTAGTGCAGCAGATTTGCATTGAGCCAATGGAGCATTTATCTGAAACTGTCTATCGCATTTCTATCACAAGAGATAAAAGTCTCCTGTGCATCAACGTTGAGTACAGATGTACTGAGTACTGATCTTTAGAACCAAAGTCATCATTTTTCTGATGTCTCATTGTACAGTTAGCGCAAATTCATCGTCAAATACTTCCACAAACAATATATGGATATAAATGATAAATGAGCATAATTAGTGAATGTATTTTATCAGACAATAAACAAGACATCTGATATTAGATTTGATACGATTTTAATTTCTGTCTACTGATATTGAATATAATAGTAATATTTTCTAAACCAATTTTTTTAGCATGTTGCGCTATAGTATTGTCTACAATAAATATTGTTCATTTATGTATCACACGTCCGCCCCAAGTGATAGGAAAAAGCCAATTATTTTTCAATATATAGTATTATTAATAATAATATAAATCTCGGATTAATGTTAGGCATGAATTCAATTCATTTAGATTTCGTTACAAAACAACGGCAATAGAATACCGAAGGAACAAAGCACAAGATTACATAAATCAAAGACAAGAGACAAGACAATACATGCCCACAAAACACACAAACACTACATATAAAACACAAAATACTAACGCACTAGCAGTGTGAACTCTCAAAACAATGACAGCAGGTGTTTTGGAAGGGTAAGCATATCCTGTCCTGCATACAGCACCCGTCAAAGTCAGTGAGGCATTTATGGGTTTGGTAGCTGATCGGTTCATGTCATATTCTAATCCGATAAAGCCAATAAAAATCCATGGTACCATTTGGGAAGCTTCTGTGAATCTCTTTAGCATTCAGACAATAACAAGGACATATCGGTACCACTAACGAAGTCAAAACTAAAATTGAACAGTATATATACAAGACAACACAAAAAAGCGAGAATTACCGAACTGACAAAGATGGACTATGACAAAACTGGGCTTTTTATTGGCAGTGTGAGATGTTCACGCTTACCCTTCCAGAGCACCTGATGATACCTCCAGCTGGTTTTAAGGGTGTTCAAACTTCTTTTTGTGCTTTAGTTTTGTGGCGTTCTAGAACTTCTCCTGTCTCACTTTGTGCATTGGAATTCGGTTTGGAATCAGAGTAATATTGACGAGTGCTGGAAAAATGTTTCCTGTAGAAATAGCTGAAAATTGTGCACCCATCTATCTAAAGAAAAGGGGTCTTTCAGAAAAAAAAAACGACTAAAACGTCAACTACTAAAAAACAATCGATAGGTTTTTCCTAAGATCATTATGCACGCATTCTT
The DNA here is from genome assembly GCA_002080025.1 of Modiolus philippinarum. NCBI lineage: Eukaryota > Metazoa > Mollusca > Bivalvia > Mytilida > Modiolidae > Modiolus > Modiolus philippinarum. Next base: position 14,251 of record MJUU01007264.1, read on the forward strand.
GTTTGTCCTGATGTCTTACCCGGCATTTGAATCGGTTTTCAGGAGCTCCGGCTACAGAGTTGCCGGGCGCGTCCCCAGTTGTTGGAGAGGGTAGTGTCCTGTCTATGAGGGGTAGTCAGGTCATAATACAGAAAGCCTTATCGCGAACAAATGTAGCCAAACTGTGTGGAGAACCTTTCTTTATTGTCTAAAGCGAGCAGAGTCATTTGGACTCGTATAGAAAGCTAAATTTCCTGTCCCTACACATTTCTTCTATTTTCTAGTGGCAATCAAAACTTGTTGTCTCGGTTGTCCCTTTCACCTTTGTTTCTTTTTTCTCTTACTTATATTTTTTGGAATTGATTAATATTGTAACCGTGTCGGCTTCGACTGAAAAGTGCCTGATAACTTCGGCTGCTTAATAGCACCCAATCTACCAATCTATGACTTCAATAACCCAACAACCTGCTCTTGCAGGATACTCAGCCGACTGCGTGTATTAAAACTACACACAAACACTCGATTTATCCGAGGGGTAAGAGTGTTAGCCGAAAGGTCCAAAATACTCTTCTGGCAAAACTTAATACCTTGATAATATGCTAATCCAGACGACCTATACCTCTGCTGGTGGACTGTTAGTCCCCGAGGGTATTCCCCAGCCCAGTAGTCAGTACTTCGTTGCTGACCCAAAAACCGATTCTATTTGGAACCTTGCAACATCAATTTATTTGTAAATTCTGTTGACACTAAGGAGAATCTCCCTTTTGCAAAGCTGATTTTAGCTTTACATTTAGATCATATTGGTTATTTGTTCTGTATCAGTTTTTGAACATTTTTGAGTTGATGGTCTTCTAAACGTTTTGATTTTATCTGCACTGAAGAGACATAAGCTGTCGAAATAGGCATATGCAGAAAATAAATTCACAGGAAGTTCGGTATTTAGTTATTTGTAACAACTGGGTCGATGCCTCTGCTGTTGGACTATTAGTCCCCGAGGGTATTCACCAGCCAAGTAGTCAGTACTTCGGTGGTGATCCGAAAGTCGATTCTATTTGGAACCACCTTGCAATATCAACAGTTTTGTAAATTCTGTTGAAACTAAGGAGTATCTACCTCATGCAAAGCTCTGTCCTTAGCTGATTTTGGCTTTACATTTAGATCATATTGGTTATTTGTTCTCTATCAGTTTTTGAACATCTTTGAGTTTATGGTCCTCCAAACGTTTAGATTTTATCTGCACTGAAAAGACATAAGTCGTCGAAATGCGCATACGCAGAAAATAAATTCACAGTAAGTTCGATATTTAGTTATTCACATAGTGCTGTATAAGAGACTTAGTTTCACACTAATGAAAACACTTAACGGAAAAAATAGACTCTAGTGAGTCCCTTTATGATATTAAAAACGTATATATATTCCTTAAAATATACGCCGATTTCCTATTAATTCACTTTGAAATAGGTTTTGTCCTCTGGTTTTGATAATTCAAAAGAGAAGAGGAATCCGAATGGACCCTTCTTTGGTTTTTAATATTATAAGTATATTTAGACTTTGATCACTACTGCCCAGGCTAACGCGAAATGCCTCTTTTATAGCACTAAGTGACTTACTGGACGTAAAAATGACGATAAAGGAGACTCAAAAGACTTAGAATTACGTTTATTACGCTTACTGTAACGATATCGATTTGACCAATTTACGGTAAAAGACTTATTAAATAAAATGGCTAGTCGAAGCGAGGAAATGAGTCAGAATTCTTGACCAGGTTATCCAAACCACTTGAAACATCAAAATATGTGTTCAATATTTAAGTTCTATATAACCAGTCACTTAAATTCATATGTGATAAAGCTTGTGACGTTCAATGTTATTATCAATGTATATTATGAAAATTATTTCTTCATAATATTTACACTAATAATACCACAGGTCTTATTGTTACTATATTTAAAGCTTTTAGGAATAACTAACTGAGAAAGTCAAATGCTAATTTCTGAAAACTTCAATGCAAAAGAGTTTGCAAAGAGATGATCTTTTTTTTATTTATTTTTTTTTTGTTTTTGTTTTTGTTGAAATGAAAAACAAATGTCACCACTTATTTTGACAATTACAATAGAATAATTCATATTGCTGTTTATGTCTAAAATTTAAACTACTTCTAAGAGTGCAATGATCCTATTAATGCACATAATTGTAGAAATGCTACATTCTTATCACAAATCAATAACATTTCTTCATCTTGTATATGTTGTTTCCCATTATTATTAGTGCAAATAATACATTTCTGACACTCGTACTTTCTTTTGTATTGTTACATAATGAAGAAATATGCCTTTATTTATTATAATAAGTCTTTTTATGCTATTCGAAGTAATTATCTGTCTGTAAATATTTTATAATTATATTAAAACCTTTTTTTATTACTCTTCATCTTTTTATTTTTACTTGCTTGTAGAAAAGTATTTTATTTCGGTTGAACATCTAAATGGAAAAGGAACAAGAAAAATTGCATTTTCAATAAGGTTTCTCATTTTTATTTTCAGATGGCTAATACAGCAAACAATGTCAATTTTTCGTCTTAATTTTTTGTTTAAATACAAAACAAAACATTTTTCATCCTATACTATTGAGATCAAAATCTTTCCATTAGTATTTTGGAAGAGTTTCTGCAGAAAAAAAAAACTTGTTATGTGACCTACCGTTATATACATAACGTCTTGAACTTGCTATGAGGTATGAGCAATGCTCATTGTTGAAGGCCTCATGGTGACTTCAAGATGAAGAACAACAATAAAAGCGTTGTTCCATTGCTGTGTTTTACAATGTATTTGTAGAGATTTTATCTCATTTGCATTTACTCCATATCCCTTCATTGTTAATTTAAGACAGGAGTTTGTCTCTCCTGCAGTGTGGAGTCCGTAAAAAGATTCCCCGTGAGAGAGATGTATGCTTTATATACATTACAGTTATGGCGTACTTGTTTTTGAGATAATTTGTCATATGAATGCACTATCATTCTTTCAAATTTTGGCTTTTTAATTTTTCTGTAATTTAAAATTGTTTTTCTGACCACCTATTAATTGTGCCCACATCTCATGATTTTATTATGCCAAGTTTTCTTACAATTGGCTCGATGAGTGCCCTGTGGTTGTTTAAATGTTGTGATCGTCCTCAACTAGTCTTTTTGTCGGGAAATTGATGACAGCGATTGTAAGAACACTTTGCCAGGTAAGTGTAAGTTTGTTGACGATCCCGCATCCATGGATCAAAGGAGAAAAAGACATGGATGTAGCGTTTCTCAGCAATTAGCAATGAATACCGCTCAAACCGGTGCTAGGGGCCGTCTTGAACTTGCTATGAGGTATGAGCAATGCTCATTGTTGAAGGCCTCATGGTGACTTCAAGATGAAGAACAACAATAAAAGCGTTGTTCCATTGCTGTGTTTTACAATGTATTTGTAGAGATTTTATCTCATTTGCATTTACTCCATATCCCTTCATTGTTAATTTAAGACAGGAGTTTGTCTCTCCTGCAGTGTGGAGTCCGTAAAAAGATTCCCCTTGAGAGAGATGTATGCTCTATATACATTACAGTTATGGTGTACTTGTTTTTGAGAGAATTTGTCATATGAATGCACTATCATTCTTTCAAATTTTGGCTTTTTAATTTTTTTGTAATTCAAAATTGTTTTTCTGACCACCTATTAAGGGCATACGATACAGTATAGATCCCATATTGATTTTTTCACGAAAATCCGATATAAAATTAATTTTGATATGAGGATTCCAAATATGCAAAGAAAAATATACATTCATGACTTACTTTTTGAGATATTCAACGTTAAATATCTCAAAAAGTAAGTCATGAATGTATATTTTTCTTTGCATATTTGGAATCCTCATATCAAAATTAATTTTATATCGGATTTTCGTGAAAAAATCAAAATCGCTAATTTTGGGGTAAAACCCAATAATTTGCGTTTTTCATGTAAATTTTTAAATGGTTGTAACTTTCAAAGTACTTGGGCTATTTCAGTTCTGTTTTTTGATCTGTGTTGCTCATTTTATCACCTTTAAATGTGATTATGATAAAACATATTAACAAATTCCAATATATCTCTTCTTTGGTGTTTTTGTATATGTACTGCTCGATTATAGCTATATTCATGGATTGAAATCGAGATCTAAAAAAAATTGACTATTGATTTTTCCTTCATAATTTGGCAATTGGTTCCCTCGGTGACATTCTTCTGAAAGCCAAGGAGAAAATAGGGGGTCCATGTGCTAGTTTTTAAAATATTTGAGAAAAACTGTAAAAAATCACCACAAAATAATATTTTGGCGGTAAATGACGTTGCGTTGTATTTCTCTCGGTATAACGTCCGTCATTTTTACCCGCCGATTTTTTTTCGTTGTTCTATTTGCATTAGTTCATCGGGTGGTAGAGTATCGCAAGTTAGTGTCACAAATATTTGTTAATTATTGGTTTTCGCATGTTAATTGTTTTGTCAATTCCATGGTCTCACATGGTGCAGGACGATAAATGTATATTTGAAAGTGGGGTCTATCTTTGGGTGACCCATACATACGACGATGTTGTGTCCGTTTATGTAAATTCAGTTGAGTGTCTAAATAACATTCGGCCAGTTATGCGCAAGTACCAGTTAATGGTAGAATGTCATTGGCTGAAGAAGGGGAGTTTGAGTGACTCGTGTTGAAATTTTATTTGTAGTTTTTCTGCTAGGAAACTTTGTCTCCTATTCACGAGGGAGTTTCTCTAGTTCCATTATTTAGTGTTTTAATTAAAGCCTTACTGCACGGAAAATTAGGACAGTAAAATTGTAACCTGAATTACCGTAAATAAAGGACCAAATAAAGAAAATGAAAACGACATACATTTATCCTAGAGGGTACAGAAGATAGACCGGACATTTTACCAACTATTTAACCAGTTCGAAGTCTTATGAATCAATTAAATCAATCCTGGTGTATTTACTTTGTATAGTAGTGACTTAGTTTAGTTTAAGTTTAATTTAATTTTAGTTTAATAATATTTTATTGCTCATAGACAAAAGGATTGGACACAAGTTATATCAACTTATATATGTCCTCTCCTTACAAAGTATACACATACAATATTGACAGCAAAGCATACACACACAAAAATAATACAATCAATATATTACAGTGAAGATACTTAAATAAAATTAACAAACACATTACTAAGGAGGCTGACTTGCAATCAAAACCTTTTGGTTTGCTTTATATATTGTCGAACTTTTCCAAATATGAACGAATTATATTGGTCGTCACGGTCATCATTGCCAAAAAGGAGAATTTCAATATTTTTATCAATATCATCGAGACCCGAAAATAAGGTTATTCTTTGGTTCAAATACAAGGGACATTCGAGAAAAAAATGAAAAGCATCTTCGTAAGGGGACCCACAGCTACATTTTGGATCGCTTATAACATTTATTCGCTTTAAATCTGCGTTTAATGAGCTACAATGGTGCCTTATTCTGGAATGCAAGATACTTAGTTTCCTTGGACCTTCACTGTAGTACTCTGGAGCTTTAAAAGAGATGGTTTTAAACTGATTTTTAAATGACGAAATTGTCGGCACATTCCGAATTGATATGTCTAGTTCATTCCACAAACGAACTGCTGAAGGAATAAATGAATTTGCAGAGACTCTCAGTCGACATCTTGGAGGTATGTAATTGTTACTATTTCTAAGGTTGTATGCATTTGCGTCTGAAACTAATGGTGGAAGGCAGTTTATAAAATAATCAGGAAATAATCTATTATGCATTTTGTAAAATGTAGTAACTTTGCGGTATTTACGTCTATTCTGCAAAGTATCCCACCCTGTTTCAAAATATAAAGAGTCCTTACTTGAAAATTTAGTAAGACCAGTTACTATTCTTGCGGCTTCTAGTTGGACCATTTCTAGCTTTTCAACTTCCTTTTCAAAACACCCATCCCAGACTTCACAAGCATATTCCAATGTTGGTCTTATAAAACATATGTAAATATTTGATAGTGCTCGTTTAGAGAGAGTAAATTTCAATTTACGAAGTACATTTACTTTTTTAAGAGCAGAACTCACAATATTATCTATATGTGTTACCCAGTTTCCATCAGAAGAAAAAGTTATACCCAAATGTTTATGATTCTTAACAATTTCAACAGGCTCATTACTAAATTTAATATCCATACTTTGAGTAGGAGTACCCATCCCAGACTTCACAAGCATATTCCAATGTTGGTCTTATAAAACATATGTAAATATTTGATAGTGCTCGTTTAGAGAGAGTAAATTTCATTTACTTTTTTAAGAGCAGAACTCACAATAACATCTATATGTGTTGCCCAGTTTCCATCAGAAGAAAAAGTTATACCCAAATGTTTATGATTCTTAACAATTTCAACAGGCTCATTACTAAATTTAATATCCATACTTTGAGTAGGAGTACTTGATATTACGAGTGTTTGCGTTTTCTTTGGATTGAAATCAACAAGCTAAGTTTTTGCCCACTGATCAAGTATTCTCAAATCTGAATTTATTTCAAGTTCCATTGTTTTAAAATCAACTCCAGAGTACGACAGTGAGGTGTCATCAGCAAAGAGTCTCGCCAAGTTATTCAAGTTATCAGTGATATCATTTATATACAATAAGAATAATAAAGGTCCCAAAACTGAACCTTGAGGTACACCAGCTTTCACGGACCCAAGAGCTGATCTTTCATTATTTACCATGACAGTTTGTTTCCGATCCGTAATATAATCTTCTAACCAATTTAATATCTCGCCTGATATTCCGTAAGTTTTCAATTTTTTCTTAAGACCTTTATGCCAAACGCGATCAAATGCTTTGGATATATCACAAAATATAATGATATTAGAGTAATGGTCATCTAGGTTTTGGCAGATTCTGTGATACATCTCTAATAACTGAAAAACTGTTGAATGGCCTTTTATAAAACCTGACTGATATTCATATAATAGGGAATGTTCTACAATATAATTAAAAATATACTTATATACTACACGCTCCATGACTTTACCAACACAACTTAACAGGGATATTGGTCTATAATTCGAAGGAAGATTCTTGTTGTCTTTTTTAAAAACACCCATAACCCTTGCAATTTTCCAACTAGAAGGAAATTTTCCGTTACGTAAAGAAAAGTCGCTACACCTTCACAACACGACGTCTACAGTTGTGCGACTTGCTCAAATATACAGCCCACGTTGCATCAGTACATTTCAAAGTTTTACGGAACCTCCACCATACCATGACATTTACACACCGGGTATCCCGATAAAAATGCCACGGAGCATATTGCTCCGGCTGTGTTGTATCGATGTTAAATGATAAAATCTCACGGAGCAAACGGAACTCCGTGAAATATTCATCATAACATCAAAGGAAAAATCAAGATACAACACACACGGAGCAATATGCTCTGTGGCAGCTTTATCGAGATACCCCGGGTGTGATTTATTTAGTTGTTAAGTTTAAGACCTTTTTGTGAATACAATAATAAAGCGTTGTTAAAATTTTACATTATATATAAATCTAATGTGTTGTGAGTAAGATCCTGAATAGTGCATTTCGCTGTAATGAAAAACTGGTATGTGTTACGTTTCAAACTAATATTGTCTTTTTCCCGCGAAGTCATGACCATGTTTTGAGCGACGTCACGAAAATCGGGAAAACGTTACCACTCCGCATAACAACGTTATTATCTCCCCTGTAACTGTATTGTATGCCCTTAATTGTGCCCACATCTCATGATTTTATTATGCCAAGTTTTCTTATAATTGGCTCGATGAGTGCCCTGTGGTTGTTTAAATGTTGTGATCGTCCTCTACTAGTCTTTTTGTCGGGAAATTGATGACAGCGATTGTAAGAACACTTTGCCAGTTAAGTGTATGTTTGTTGACAATCCCGCATCCATGGATAAAAGGAGAAAAAGACATGAATGTAGCGTTGCTCAGCAATTAGCAATGAATACCGCTCAAACCGGTGCTAGGGGCCGTCTTGAACTTGCTATGAGGTATGAGCAATGCTCATTGTTGAAGGCCTCATGGCGACTTCAAGATGAAGAACAACAATAAAAGCGTTGTTCAATTGCTGTGTTTTACAATGTATTTGTAGAGATTTTATCTCATTTGCATTTACTCCATAACACTTCATTGTTAATGTACTTACATTTTGTGCACTTGATAATAACCAAAATAAGTAAACTGACGAAATTAGTTTTTATTTCAAGATCTTTTAAAATTCAATTCAAACTGTGCATATACTTTCTGTTATATACGATTCTTTAGTGCAGCAGATTTGCATTGAGCCAATGGAGCATTTATCTGAAACTGTCTATCGCATTTCTATCACAAGAGATAAAAGTCTCCTGTGCATCAACGTTGAGTACAGATGTACTGAGTACTGATCTTTAGAACCAAAGTCATTATTTTTCTGATGTCTCATTGTACAGTAAGCGCAAACTCATCGTCAAATACTTCCACAAACAATATATGAATATAAATGATAAATGAGCATAATTAGTGAATGTATTTTATCAGACAATAAACAGGACATCTGATATTAGATTTGATACGATTTTAATTTCTGTTTACTGATATTGAATATAATAGTAATATTTTCTAAACCAATTTTTTAGCATGTTGCGCTATAGTATTGTCTACAATAAATATTGTTCATTTATGTATCACACGTCCGCCCCAAGTGATAGGAAAAAGCCAATTATTTTTCAATATATAGTATTATTAATAATAATATAAATCTCGGATTAATGTTAGGCATGAATTCAATTCATTTAGATTTCGTTACAAAACAACGGCAATAGAATACCGAAGGAACAAAGCACAAGATTACATAAATCAAAGACAAGAGACAAGGCAAAAGCAAGAACACTAGAAGAAGGAAGACCAAAGACAATACATGCCCACAAAACACACAAACACTACATATAAAACACAAAATACTAACGCACTAACAGTGTGAACTCTCAAAAACAGTGACAGCAGGTGTTTTGGAAGGGTAAGCATATCCTGTCCTGCATACAGCACCCGTCAAAGTCATTGAGGCATTTATGGGTTTTGTAGCTGATCGGTTCATGTCATATTCTAATCCGATAAAGCCAATAAAAATCCATGGTACCATTTGGGAAGCTTCTGTGAATCTCTTTAGCATTCAGACAATAACAAGGACATATCGGTACCACTAACGACGACAAAACTAAAATTGAACAGTATAAATACAAGACAAAACAATAAAAGTGAGAATTTTACCCGTTGAGAATGACCGTGTCGGTAGTCACGTAGAATAACAACAATGTTCCATTTGAAGTATACCAGTAATGCAACTTGCATACGGGATTTTCTTTAACTTGGTTGTGTAATAATGATAATAAAGTGTAATAATTTGCTGTTACTTTTCCTCGTTCCAGAATAAATTACCGAACTGACAAAGATGGACTATGATAAAACTAGGCCTTTTTATTGGCAGAGTGAGCTGTTCATGCTTACCCTTCCAGAGCACCTGATGATACCTCCAAGTTTTTAAAGCTGTTCAAACTTCTTTTTGTGCTTTAGTTTTGTGGCGTTCCCGTTAATTTTTCGTTCAATGTAATTTTGATTTTTTTTTCGTTGTTTTTGTTTTGTCATGCTGTCTTTTTGTATAATATGAATGGGCGTGAGGAACTGAAGTGTTTTGAATTTTGATTCTAGAACTTCTCCTGTCTCACTTTGTACATTGGAATTCGGTTTGGAATCAGAGTAACATTGACGAGTGCTGGACAAATGTTTCCTGTTGAAATAGCTGAAAATTGTGCACCCATCTATCTAAAGAAAAGGCGTCTTTCAGAAAAAAACGACTAAAAGGTAACTACTAAAAACAATTGATAGGTTTTTCCTAAGATCATTATACATGCATTCTTGTTTCTCCTGATGTCTTACCCGGCACTTGAATCGGTTTTCAGGAGCGGAAAGGGTGGAAAGGGTAGTGCCCTGTCTATGAAGGATATTCAGGTCATTATACAGAAAGCCTTATCGCGAACCATTGTAGCTAAACTGTGTGGAGAACCTTTCTTTATTGTCTAAAGCGAGCAGTCATTTGGACTCGTATAGAAAGCTAAATTTCCTGCCCCTACTAATTTCTTCAATTTTCTGGCGGCAATCAAAACTTGTTGTCTCGGTTGTCCCTTTCACCTTTGTTTCTTTTTTCTCTTACTTATATTTTTGGAATTGATTAACAAACATTGAAAATATTGTAACCGTGTCGGCTACGACTGAAAGTGGCTGATAACTTCTGCTCCTTAATAGCACTCAATTTACCAATCTATGACTTCAATAACCAACAACCAGCTCTTGCAGGATACTAAGCCGATTGCGTGTATTAAAACTACACACAAACTCTCGATTTATCCGAGGGTAAGAGTCTTAGTCGAAAGGTCAAAAATACTCTTCTGGCAAAACCAAATACATTGATAATATGCTAATCCAGACGACCTATGCCTCTGCTGGTGGACTGTTAGTCCCCGAGGGTATTCACCAGCAGCAGTAGTCAGTACTTCGGTGCTGACCCGAAAGCCGATTCTATTTTTAACCTTGCAATATCAAATTTTTTGTAAATTCTGTTGAAATTAAGGAGAATCTCCCTCATGCAAATCTCTAAACTTAGCTGATTTTGGCTTTACATTTAGATCATATTGGTTATTTGTTCTCTATCAGTTTTTGAACATTTTTGAGTTGAAGGTATTCTAAATGTTTTGATTTTATCTGCACTTAAGAGATATAAGTTGTCGAAATGTGCATATGCAGAAAATAAATTCACATTAAGTTCGGTATTTAGTTATTTGTTACCACTTGGTCGATGCCTCTGCTGTTGGACTATTAGTCCCCGAGGGTATTTACCAGCGCAGTAGTCAGTACTTCGGTGCTGACCCGAAAGCCGATTCTATTTGGAACCACCTTGCAATATAAAAAGTTTTGTAAATTCTGTTGAATCTAAGGAGTATCTCCCTCATGCAAAGCTCTTTCCTTAGCTGAATTTAGCTTTACATTTAGATCATATTGGTTATTTGCTCTCTATCAGTTTTTTAATGGTCTTCCAAACGTTTAGATTTTATCTACACTGAAAAGACATAAGTCGTCGAAATGCGCATACACAGAAAATAAATTCACAGTAAGTTCGATATTTACACATGTAGTTATTCACATAGTGCTGTATAAGGTGACTTAGTTTCACACTAATAAAAACACTTAACGGAAAAGAAGACTCTAATGAGTCCCTTTATGATATTAAAAACGTATATATATTCCTAAAAATATACGCCGAGTCCCTTAAATGACTTTTTAATGTTTTACTTATTAACTTTGAAATAGGTTTTGTCCTCTGGTTTTGGTAATTCAAAAGAGAAGAGGACTTCGAATGGACCCTTCTTTGGTTTTTAATATTATAAGTATATTTGGACTTTGATTACCACTGCCCAGGCTAACGCGAAATGCCTCTTTTATAGTATTGAGTGACTTAAAAGACGTAAAAATGACGATAAAAGAGACTCAAAAGACTTAGAATCACGCTTACTGCAACGACATCGATTAGACCAATTTACGGTAAAAGACTTAAACAAAATGGCTAGTCGAAGCGAGGAAATGAGTCTGAATTCTTGACCAGGTTATCAAAACCACTTGAAACATCAAAATATGTGTGCTATATTTAAGTTTTATATAACCAGATACTTTCATTCATATGTTATAAAGCTTGTGACGTTCAATGTTGTTGGAGAAAGTAACATGCAAACGTGACTTCTTCAACAGACTTTCAGAAATGTTTTCATAACGCAAGTAAACTTACATTTATAATTTCTGCTCCATAATAATAACTTTAAACATAAAAAATAACCTTAAATAACTCCATGTATAACATCAATGAAATTCCAACATTGAACTTCAATATACAAAAAAATATCCCCGTTGGGGAGAAGAAACTTGTTTTCTCAGGATGGGCGGCAGTAGAACTGGATGGCCGGTCCGTTACACTACCGCCTCTCCCTTTTCAAAAAAGCTGTCAGTCCCGCGCAGCTAGGAATCAATTTTCATATCATGAGCATTATATAGAACATAAGAATGAAAGGAGGTCTTTGCTTATTACTTAAATAATATTTCAAACTGAAGTTTTTTCTTTCAGATACACCATCTCTTATTACTACATTTCATAAAATTACTTATATTTAACCTATCGAATTTCATGTTTTTTCTAACATGATTCAGAGATATTTTTCAATAAAATAACACATCATTTTACCTCTGTATCTAAAATAAAAAACAAGTAAATTTGCATATAATACTCTGTTCAAAAATACAAAATGTTCATAAATTATAAAAGTAAGTGAGAACCGAACCATCAGTCTAAACTGAACAATCAAAGTCCACTTTAAAAGAACACTATAAAGGACACTATAATATATGGTTATTGCATGAATATTGGAGAATATTGTCCCGAGTTGAATGTTATATTGCACGAGCTTGCGAGTGATTGATTGATTGATTGTTGTTTAACGTCTACTGAGCAATATTTCAACTATATCAAGACGAGAACAAGTTTGTTAATAAATAATCACTTTGGGGTATGGAAAGGGCCATGGGACGGGAAATTCAGACTGCCACTGGAAAAGTAGCGTGAAGTCGTCAAGGGCGGGGAATTTAGCCTTGTAGCCGATCACCTACGGACCACCCCAAAAGAGCTTGCTACAAGGGTTCTTTAACGTGCAGGAAGCGTGGCGTTTCTTCCAACACGTGGACCTGAGTTAACATCCCATCCGAAAGATGGGTTGTGTATTTATTAATCCCGCACAACCACGAAATGGGTCCTATTTCTATATCCCGGGACCCTCGGGGTCAGCCTCCGTTTAGGAGGGGTCACACCCCGCAAGCCGGAGATACTAGGTCCTATTTCTATATCCCGGGGTTCCCTCGGGGTCCTCTGTTAGGAAGACTCATACTCCAAGCTCAGAGGATGCTGCGGGCCTATTCATAAGCCGGGACCGCGCACGGCGGGCTTGCGAGTGCAATATATATTCTATGAGGGATAATATTCCCCTATATTCATGCAATAACCCTTTTATTGTATAGCAGAACTAAAATTCTTGTTAATAAGGGGGTTTTTGTTGTCAGTGACATCATGAAATTTAAGTCATATTTGCACTAGTGCAATATGGAAATTTATTGCACGCTTACTTTTGTTGCTTTCGTAGGGAAATATTATGTGGCTATACAATAAAAGTTCATATTTCACACATTAATTTCATACAATATTGTAATTAAACAAATACAGTTCTTCCGTGAATGTCCATAAACACGTGACAGATAGTCCTTACACACTTTACGATAATGTCAACTACAATAAGAAAACTCTTTCCTTTCTATTTGCACAATATAGATGTCCTCCTTATGCTGGCTGTCTGTTTTTGTGCTGCAATTTTTCATCACTGACTCTTCTCCGCTGAAAGTTTAGGCTTCACGAAACTAAATTTTCACGTTTACACCAACTGAACAACGGCTAATCGTAACGGTACGTTCGGCTTGACTTTCCTGTGCTAGTGGTGTTACACGGCAAAGTATTCAAATCAGTTTGTGTTTCTGAAGAGTGATTGTGTACTAATTGTGGATCTGCCATCTCAAACGCCGATAGATAGTAAACTGTGCCATCAGTCAATATCACCGTTTCTTCCTTTTGCACGCCTGCATATCCATATGGGAACACTGATCCCTTGTAATCCTCGCTATGTAAGGCCCTACTTCTAATAGATCTCACTGTAAGGGCATCTTTGGAAGTTTGAAATTTGCTTGGTGGTGCTAAAAATCTATTGTATACTTTACCCTCTTCTACAGTTATTGCATTAGGCAGAGAAACGTGACTACTGTCCGTCTTAAGACAACCTTCACTGGGTTCATTTATGACTGGTACTTGTTCATTCAATGCTGGATATTCGATGACAATAAACCTTTCTGTCTCTACATCATTATGTATTTTCAGTTTTTGATGGTTGACCTTAGTGGTGAAATCACCTTTCTTGGAGCGCTTACCAAGCTTGTTAGGTCTTTCCTTATAGGTGACACATCAGGGTGGTATTATGCTGGCAGGTGACGACATATTGGAAAATAATTTGCTTTTTTCTGGTGTTTTGTTGGGTTTTGATTTAGTTTCAGATTTACTTTTCTTGGCTTTTAGTATATTCATACCCTGTTGTTTAGGCTTTGGTATATTATGTTGACTTTCGTTTAGTGTTTCCTACTGTTTGTTTGCATCTATATTGGCCCCATTACCCATCTTGTCTAACTCCTTAGATTTGGAAACCAGAAATATCTCTTCTGTAGCTGGGTTCAAGCGAAATTTAAAAAATATTAACGTTGATAGTAAACCATGGTTTTCTCATGGTGATAGGAAGCTTAATATAATTCATACTAAACTTCGATAAATAACAGTTGTCTAAATTATGATCTTTATAGATTTAACCTTAAAAATGACGCAGGTTGTGATTGTGGCTTTCCTTGCGAAAATAGTTATCATTTCTTCATGGAGTCTTCCTTATATACTCAAATACGACAAAATTTATTTATGATTCTTGAAATTTATGGTGACATTAACTTAAACATTATTCTGTTTGGTAACATGGAACTTACAGTTGACCAAAACAAAGATATATTCCAAGCAGTACAGGCTTATATAAACAATAGTAATAGGTTTGATTGATTCTGCAGGTTTCCTTTTCTTCTTTCTTTCCGTTTGTTAATTTATATATTTATATATTTTTTCTATATCTCTGTAATGTTTTGTAATATTCTATAATGTATCCAATTTTGTTACTTCTTACATAGCATTTTGTATTTCATGTAAATGATTTTTATTTATTTGAATGATTGCTGTTATTTATATATAATTTATTGTAAATTGTAGGGAGCGGGCTGTAAATAATGTTGTAAAAATTTGTGCCCAATCCCAATTGCTAATGTTTTGAGCAAATAAAATATGTTTAATTTAATCTTGTCTAATCCTTCTCCGTGTTCCAGTCCAAGAAATGGGGTTGCATGTATTGTCATCTCATCTGCCCTTTTCTATGCATCAATGTCACCTTTGTGCCTGAGTTCCATATGTTTTCATCTGGTAGTTCAGAGAACTGGATACAACATAGTTACAGAAACGACAATATATATTACAATGTACTGTACTGGAATGTTTGACTCTGACGTGCCTCATCAATGTCTTGTATGTCTTGTATTCCGCTTTGCATTGGAAACCGGTAAACATCTGAAAAACATCAATTTTAACCCATTTTAAAGATATATGTGAATTTTGCAAATAACCACAAGTTTGACCATGTATCCCAAGTTGTTTGCATTTTTTAAAAAAAAGTTTGCTTTTATTTTAAGAATAATCATTATGCAAAGCATACATCATTGCCAGTAAGTAGCATACTTTTGACATTTCTATTTGACAATCATATAATGAGATCAAGCTAATGCACTTAAGAGCACATAACTTGATTAACAATAAAGTATATAAAATATAATAATCTGTGTTTTTGTTTTATTATAGGATCTATAGACAATGTTCCTGCAGTGCTATCGGCAGTTGAATTTGTCTTCTATTTATTAGAGATGCCATAATTATCATCATAATCACCACGTAGAGTCTTCACCGAGCTTAGTACTTCTCCATGAAAAGGCTTCTGGCGATCATGATGAACAATCTCACTCTGCGAGTTTTTGGTTTTTCTCATCTTCAATAAGACATCAGATATTACATCTGTCACAAAATCTGTCACAAATATGGACCGTCCCAATTTCTTTGTAATTTTTGGCATCGACATTTGTCAGAGTGTGCAACCATACTACATCTCCAATAACATAATTTTTCTGATTGGTTCGTATATCATACTGTCGTCTTTGCCGATCACTGGCCTTAGTTATATTGTATCGTGCCCTTTCATGCACTTTCCACATATTTGTCTGTAAGTCTTCAGTATATGAATAGACTGCTCGAGTCTCATCTGGATAGTAGTCTTTCTCGGGGAGTGGCCAATACACCAAATCAATGGGTACTTTAATTTCCTCACCAAGCAATGAAGGGATATGGAGTAATTGTACAAATAAAGGGATATGGAGTAAATGTACATGGGACAAAATCCCTATAAATACATAGTAAGATTAAGCAAATGGAAGAACGCTTTTATTGTTGTTCTTCATCTTGAAGCAAGCATGAGTATCAAGGAAAAACTTTGTGGTATCATGGTCTTATGACATGTAGGCCACAGGAGCCAAAGGGAGTTCTTCATCCAAATTTTTTTGGTCATATCTTACATATTTATTTAATATGTCTTCTAAAGTTATGTTAAGCCATCACTCTGTGGTCTGAATGCTGTTGTCCTAGTTTTGTCAATTTGGAATTTATTACATAATTCTCTGAACAATCCAGACTCTAATTGTCTCCCTTGGTCTGGGTGTATTTGACCAGGTATATCAAACCTGCAAATGAAGTTGACCATTTAATTGATTAAATTGTCAACTATAGAAATTGTCTCTGTGTCAGGCATGGGAAATGCTTCTGTACACTTTGCAAAATGATCTGCAACAACAAGGGCATATCTATTTCCTTTATTGGATAATGGTTAAGGACCAATTATATCCAGAGCATTCCGCTCCATAGGGGCACATACACAGTATGGCTTCATTGTGTGGTTTGATTAAGAGAGCTACACATATTAGTTTTGTACCCATTTATGGACTCCTTGTATATATTACATATCCAATAAAATGTTCTGATTTCTAGATAGAGTGCGCTGTATCCCCAAATGTCCTGATTGTAAGTCGTTATGCACTATTTGCATAATTTCAATTTTCCAATAGCCTGGAACAAGTAAAAGCAAAATATTTTCCTCTGCAATGGCACTAATCCATTTGCGATATAAGATATCATTTACTAGCAAAATACGTTCCCAATGAGACCAGTATTTTTTAGGTTTCACATTTTCTATGGCTTCATCCTCCTATTTAGGTTTTTCTTTACTTGTTATAGCTTTGACAAAAGCTCATCACTCATCTAAGCTGCATGCATCTCTGCAATGGTTTTATGTTTAAACCAATAAATTTGATCATCTGGTATAGGTTCTGAAGAATTTGTTTTGGTTCTATTTAAGACTTCTCAAATGTTAAACATCACTTTCTTCTTCGTTGCTTCTTTTTGGTCTTGTCTGCTGCAATGACTATATGGAAAGCATGGGCGGCGTGATAAACCATCGGCATTTCCATGCTGTCTACAAGGGTGTTAATTAACTTCAAAATTATACATATTCTGACAGGGATTGTAACCACCTGGCTAGTGACACAATATTGTCTATGGTTTACTTAATGTTTTGCTAAATTTAGCAATAACTACTTCTTTGTCATTTTTTACTTGTAACAGTACAGCACCAATACCAAATCCACTGGCGTCAGTATCTGATATAAAGGGTTTAACATATCAAGATAATCTAATAAAGGGGCTGAAATCAACGCTGACATCAGCTATTGAAATGCTGACTTGCATTCGCCAAGAAAACTTTTTACATTTGTTATTGTTTTTGGATTTAGCCATAATTTGACACTTTAATTTTCGATTTGTCAGCTGAGACACACTAAGATGAAAGAATATGTCCTAAAAATGCGACATGTCTTTGAAACAATGGTGACAACTTTAATTCAGGTTCCTTAATTCGATCTACAATTTCATTTAGTCGAGTCTGATGCGACTCAAATGACTGAGCAAAAACAATGATGTCGTCGATATAAAAAAAGACATGTTTGCCAGTTCAACCCAGTCAGAGTATATTCCATTAAACGTTGGAACGTTGCGGCTGTTACATACACCCATTGCCTTTACATTAAAGGCCTTTTGTTCTAGTGAATGCAGTTTTCTTCTTGTCATCATCTTCCATTTAGACCAGATAATAACCACTAGACAAATCTGAAATACTGAACCGTTTAAAACCCATCAGAACAGCAAGTCATCAACTTTAGGTAAAGATTATAAATCCTTTATTCTAACACTGTTTAGTGAACGGTGACCAATACATATTCTGGTTGAAGCAGCTGTTTAAGTCATTGGTACAATAGTTGTGACCCATGGACTTTTAAAAGCCTTAACGACAATACATCAAGAGTCGTTGGACCTCCTTGTCCACCTCCTCGCGCTAGCTTACAGTTAATCTTCTGGGTTGTTCTTATATTGGCTTGGCTGTGCCAGTATTTATCTTTTTCTTTACTGCACTAGTGCTTTTTTCATATTTCCTCTTTGAAAATGTATCTGCATGACTGATAAGGAGATTTTAGAGCGTCTGTTCTTGCTCATAATTAAAGAGTTACTACTTTTACTTCCTGATCAAAGACTTCATGACAGTTTATTTTCATTAAATTCAACTTCATCATCATTGCATACATCAGTATTCAACACCACAGGTTCACATATAGCTATATAACAAGATTACAGATTTCATAAATTATTAAATACTTTTAAGAAGTTTTACAGAAGATATGAACATTTGATTTCTAGATATGACGTGACTCGCAAACAGCTAATTACAAAGGGCATTTCTCATCCTCGATTTTATGGAAATGTTGTTAAAAAATGTCAAAAACTGATAAATAAACCAGAAAAACTGGGACCTAACTTACATTCTTTACGTAATAGTGGATATCGACGAGATATTCTGAACAAATCCGTTAAATTGGCTTTGAATTAAGGTGACCTGAAGACTTTACATATATACTGGCCTCTCACTGATACTGCCGATGTCTACTGAAATACATGAAGACTCTTTACCAAGCCCTTCGGGGAGTTTTTAGTTTGATTTTTGTTCCGTATTGCGACAGTGTTTACCAGCAGACTAGATTCCTTCAGCTAGCCGGCAGTTTAGCGGCGAGCACTCTTTGACCCTTCTTTCAAAATTACGTTTTGTCATTTGCTTTTTCTGTTCCAAGATAGTGGTCATTGAGTTTGTAGTCTACCTGTATTGGATTGTATTCGCATGTTTATGATACTATAGGGAAACGGGATAGAGAAAAGGGGAGGTTTGGGTACTTATAAACCGGTTTAACCCTACCACTGGCTTTTGATAATACCGGTACCAAGTCCGGCTATCCCGAGTTCTTTAATCATTATTTATGTTTGTCTCTTGTTTTCATTATTGTTTTTCTGGTGCAGTTTGCTTGTAAATTGTGGCATGTGATTGTAGTTCCTGGCCATTGTAGGTGTTTGCTGTTATCCTGCTTTTGTAATTCGAAATAAGGCATATATAATTTGTTCATGAACTATGACATTAGCCAATCATACAGGGACATGACCACAATTAGGGTCAGCCAAAGACTTTGTTACTAACACATTCCTAAGATGCCTTGATTGCATAGTTGCACTATAGCATTCATAATACTACTTGAATGACCATCAATTTTTGCATGTTATCATTTCAGAGTGTGATGGCATTGTGACCTCTTGAACAAGTGTCACCGTAAATAGTGAATTTATCTGACTTTCTTTAATACACATGATTTTGTCGTCCCCAATCGAGAGTACTCCCTCCCCAATCTCTAGAGTACATTTATTTTTATATAAAAGAAAATCATTTCAAATTACTGCTGGAACATCAATTTCAGCAACAATACATTTTTGCACTGTGCTGAAGTTACCTCTCTGAACAGTCAAATCTACATAATCAAGTTTTTACAGTTTTGTTTTATTGATTTTTTTTTTCAGGTCTCATCTCATCAGGAATCAGCCTATATTTCTAGGATGTAGAACATAAACTGTTGATCCTGTATCAACTAAACAATTTACTTTACAATTAATAAAAAAATTTACCGACAAACTATCTTGAGGTGTGAGCAAACCTTATTGGTGAAGGCCTCGTGGTGACTTCAAGACGAAGAACAACAATAAAAGCGTCTCATTGCTTGTTTTTACCATATAATTGTAGAGAATTTGTCTCGTGTGCATTTACTCCATATCCTTTCATTATTTACGACCGGAGTTTGTGTCTCCAGCGGTGTGGAGTCCGTACAAAGATCCCCTATCCGAGAGATGTATGCTCTCTATATATTTAAGTTATGGTGTACTTGTTCGTGAGTGAACTTCGCATATCGATATAGTATCATTCTTTTTGGCATTGATTTTTTTTTAATTTCGAAATGTAATTCTTAACACCTGTTAAAAGTGCACACATCTCACTATTTTCTCATAATCGACTTGATGAGTGCCCTGTGTTTGTCTATATGTCGAAATCGTCCACTGGCTTCACAAACTAGTGTTTTTGTCAGGACATTGAATGCCGGGGATTGTAAGAGAACTTTGCCAGTTGAAAGTTTGTTGACAATCCCTCATCGATGTAGCGTTGTTCGACATGTAGCAAAGATTCCGCTAAAACCGGTGCTGGACTCACTATGAGTTATGAGCAAAGCTAATTGTTGAAGGCCTCATGACGATTTCAAGATGAAGAACAACAATAAAAGCGTTGTTCCTTTGCTGGTTTTCACTAGTAGAGAGTTCTAATCTGTTTTCCATGACATAAAACAATTTAATCATTACTTATATGGCACTCAATTTCTTGCACTAGCTGACTATTTAGCTTTTATCATGTCTACTTAGATTTGAGAATCCTGAGGGACAGTGGCCAGGTGGCTACAATCCCTGAATATGTGTAATTTCGAAGTCAATTACCGCCCTTGTGGACAGCATGGAAATGTCGATGGTTTATCACGCCGCCCATGCTTTCCATGTACTCATTGTAGTAGACAAGACTACAGAGAGGCCAAAAAAGCACCAAAAAACAAATTCTGCAGAACCTATACCCGATCATGATAAAATTTATTGGTTTGAACATAAAACCAACGCAAAGATGCATACAGCTCAGATGAGTGATGAGCTTTTGTCAAAGCTTAACAAGATGAAAATGCTGGCGATGGACACCAATAACCGACTTACTTTTTCAATGATAGGATGTCCACTGAATTTTCACAATCAAATAAACAATAATGAATGAAAGGATATGGAGCAAATGCACATGAGACAAAGTCTCTACAAATGCAAATACATGGTAAAAACAAAGGATCAATGTTTTTTTTTGTTGTTTTTCATCAGTCACTATGAGGCCTTAATTAATGAGCTTTGCTCATACTTCATGAAAAATTCAAGACAGCCCCTAGCACCAGTTTGAGCGGAATTCTTTGCTAAATGTCGAAAAACGTTACATCCATGACTTTTCTAGTCATAGATTCGGGATTTCCAACAAACTTTCAACTGGCAAAATAAAATTTTGATATCAGAAAATATTTTTATATAAAAAAAACGACTTTCTGAAATCGAAAACTAGAAGTGATTTTCTGATATTCGATTTTTTGATATCACAAAATTGATTTCTTAATACCAGAAAATGCATTTTTTTCATATCAGGAAATGTATTTTTTGATATCAAGAATTTGGATTGTTTTATTTCAAAAAATAGTTTTTCATATCAGAAAATAATTTTTGATATCAGAAAATATTTTTTGATATCAAAAAATTGAATTTTTCATATCAAGAATTATTTTTTGATATTAGAAAATCGATTTTTTTATATTAGAAAATATGTTTTAACATAAAAAAAATGAGTAAATAGCAAAACGGCGCCTCATATAGTTCCTATTTCTTCCGTAACGTATGGAAACCTATAATGTGTGATAAATGTTTCCGCTTTTTGAATGTACGTTCTATTGTGACGTCAGGGGTTTTTTGACGTTCAGTCATGGTAACCATTGCTGTTTTACAAACGTCAACACTTCTAGTTGGTCATTTTCCCAGGGAAGATGAGGTCGCGTGCGTCGATATTACATATGTCTTACATATGTCATCTTCCTCTGTAAACCACAATTTACGGAAGAATAGATACAACATTTGCTTCTGATGTTATTATTTCTCACATCTAAAATCAGTTCTAAGTAACTTTGATTTATCAGTCGAGTTAATCCTATAAAGGGTTAACGTGGAAACTTAAGTCCTTGAATTACAATAAAAAATATATAAATTCCAGGCTTGTAAAAATGAGTAGTCCAAAAGAACATTTATTGAAGTACCTTTACTATAAAGAAATGCTAGGATATTTTTTTAATTCAAATTTGAAATCAAATCATCGAATGGTTAAGCGAAAACGAAAAGTTAACCCGAATATATCCCCCATATAAGACATAAACGGGTTTAAAGCAGAATAAAAAACACGATACAAAAAAAAATATAGAAGTGATACAAAATCAAGTTTCTTATATTTGCATGATGCGCAAATTAGCGTCGAAAATCTGCATTTACTTCATGATTCGGTAAACATAAGCGACAGCCTAATTGTAATTAAAGCTCTTCGACGAGTATTTTACCACTTTTACTGAGTTTTTTTTTTTTTTTTTTTTTTTTTTTTGTTTTTGTTTTTTCAAATAGGACCTGCTGACTACTTTTGTGTTGCGTCTGAATTGCAATGTTTTAAAAAACTTGCAATATCTAAATTTAGATACTTAGTACTGTATTTGGCTTCCTATTTCGATATTTTTGGTAATGAGTACTTCTTTTGGACAGTTTTTGGATTATGGCTTTCCATATTATTTGATGTTAATGCTGCTGATGAGAGGTTACTCCTTGAAACACGTGTACAACATAACGAAATTTACTGTTTTGATGCAACTTATGTATTTTGATTTTTAAGGAATGTTTGTACAAACCTAAGATGATTTTGTACAAACCTAAGATGATTTTGTACAAACCTAAGATGATTTTGGCTTTCTTTTTAAGATCCTATTTGTAATTTGTTCTCTATCAGCTTTTAAACATATTTCGGTTTGTGGATTTCCAATTTTTTTATTTGATCTGCACTGCAGTGACATAAGTTGTCGAAATATGCTTATGCAGAAACCAAATTAACAGTACCTTCGGTATTTTGTTATTTATTCTAGAATTTCCTTATTTCTACCCTTTGCTTTGGTATTCGTTTGCCTATGTATGTGATCTTAGCAAATATTCATGTAAACTTAGAATGTGACAGTTAACTCCACGGTCTACGGTCTACCCAGGTATACCTTGTAAGATAGTCAAATCCCGAATTCCAGTATCTGAATAAATCAAATTCATTCCATTTACTAACTGAAACGCCACTTAAACCGAAAGACCTCTCTACCAGGGCATTAAAAATTAATTACGTGTTCACCACATAATTTCACTCTCACGTAGGTTCTCACGAACAAAGCCATAAGGCTAATAATTTTGCCATGTTATCGATGTTTGGCATTATTAACATCGAGAAATAATTATTATTGGGGATAAATCTGCATAGAAAATACAAATATATACCTAAATTTATTGGCTATCACTTTATGACTTTGTATACAATTAGTTCCAGAAATATAAAATTACAAACGAGTTCGTTCTTTTGCATTTATAATGGCAGGCAGGTATGCAGAGTCAGTCACTGGGTATATTTCAATAGCGTTCTCTTCAGTGAGTGTCAGTATTTGCCTATTGGTCATTGTATTATCCTTTAACAAGAATGGCCGACATTTATTCAAATGGAAGATGGTTCAAAGATTTGTTGTGGTGGGCACGTTTTGCGATTTAATGTTTTATGCTTCACAACTGATGTTTGCTCTACATGTAACAATTACTGGAAAAGTTCCAGGGCCGATTTCATGCTCGTTTTATGCAATTTTGCTGTTGTTCTTTGCTAAAGCGCAAGGCCGTTTGTCTATGATCATAGCCATAGTGGCATACATTTTAATAAAGAAAAAGAAGGAAATCAGTTTTGGAAGATACGACTGGAAGCTGTTGTTAATCATGTTTACAGATCCTTGTATTATACTGACCATAGCAGCAGCAACTAACGCGTTGGAATTCAATGGTGTCTAGTAAGTTGAATTGTTGAAAATAAGTAATCATTTTGTATAAAGATTAATTTCTTTTTTTAAATTGTAACAAAACATGAATGACTTTTTCTACTGGTAAAGGGGGGTTTTCGTAGAATTTAATGTTTCTTCCCGGGAAGTATTCTTTATAACACCAAAAATAGAACAATAACCCTTTTTATAAAATGTTGTTTTGTGTTCCTAATATGAGCTCCTCAGTCGATCGGAGGAAGAAAATATTTTCTTACCACTCCCGGGTATTCATTTCTTATCCAGATCTAATATCCGAAAACACATACACTGTTCTACAAGTGAAATCAGTATGGGGACCAAAGTGGATAAAGGAATCATCCACAAGGCCCATTCGGACACCTGTATCATTGAATAAGAGTGAACGATATTTAATCAATTTTGTAGCACTCCAAGTAAATAACTTTATGTCAATTTAATAGGATGAGCATATGCATAAACTAAATTCACAGTAACTTCTAAAATCTAGTTAACGATTGTCATCTGCCGCCTTTTATGATGAATTATATATATATTAACTTATTATCGAGAAAAATGACTATTCTGTTCTTGACAACTGTTCGGTAGATTGCCCCCATGTATAGCTTGTTGGTATGAGGAGATAAACATTTTAGATCCCGTTCTTTGCATTATTTTATCCACCAGAGAAAGTTAAGTTTTAAATTTGCCGAGCATTTCAAAATTTTTAAATTAAGTATCGAGAATGGATAAAAAATGGTAATAATCGGGATACATTGCTGTAATCTTTTTCTGTAATGATAAACATCGAGCATTGTATTCCGAAAGATTTGTCGAGAAAAAGCACGGGGCTTTATTCAACAAATGTTGAATATGTTTAAACTTGACATATCATCAGAGAAAAACTTTCATTCAATGTGCGAAAAATACAGTGTATCCGGTCTTATAATGATGCACTTATTTATGCATACACATACACAAGAGCTTCTACCTCGAAATTTACAAATAAAGGAATATGGAGTAAATGTACATGGGACAAAATCCCTATAAATACATATCAAGATTCAGCAAATGGAACAACGCTTTCATCTTCATTCTTCATCTTGAGGTTACCATGAGGCCTTCAACAAAGGGCATGCACATAAAGTCCAATCTTCAGTTCTGACATGAGAATTTACCTTGCGTGTTATAGAAATTTACTGGTTTTATCAACATTTTAACCACTTAAAAATATTGAGGCTTCATTCCGTGTATGACACTCGGTAGATGTCCTTGGTACTGGATTTGGCTTCCTATTTCGATATTTTTGGAAATGAGTACTTTTTTTAATGCTTTTGGATTATGGCATTACATATTGTTTGATTTCAATGCTGCTGAAGAGAGAGGAAACTGCTTTAAACAAATGTACAGCATAACGAAATTTACAGTTTTTTGTGCAATTTCGGTATATTTTGTATTCTAGGCATATTACAAATTTCCACGACAGTGTCTGTAATGGCTTTACTTTTTTAGAATTGTTACATGAAACTGTTTTGCATCTTTGAATTCCGTCGTTTCAACCAAGAACAAATAATGAGCAAAAAGCCTCTCTTGCACAGGACCGACATTTAGAATCAATGTATAAATACGATATAATTATATATTAATATAAAAGTCTAACATGCGGTGATGAAAATGAGGATGTTCCAATAACTACATTACGCGTTGGTGGCCATATTTTTGTAATATCCTGCTGAAGGAAGCAACTTGTGTAAATAACCATCAATACATCAAGTATAGCTTAGTTGAAATTACTTCATTGCTTAACAAAGAGTTGATCAAAATACAATTTCCCGTAGGTCTAATGATAAAGTTTTGCGCAAGCGGCAATGCTTTTTGTCGGATCTGAGCAATATTTGTGAAGGACCGTCCGTACATAATTCTACGTCTGATACATTTTTAATTCATTTCTTTAACGATTGATTGATTGATTGAATATCAAAATACCGAAGTCACTGTTAATTTATTTTCTGCATATGCGCATTTCGACAACTTATGTCTCATCAGTGCAGATAAAACCAAAACATTTGGAAGTCCATTAACCAAAACGTGAAAAATCTGATGGAGAACAAATAACCAAAAGGGTCTTAATAGGAAAGCCAAAATTCAGCTAAGGACAGAGCTATGCATGAGGGAGATACTCCTTAGTTTTAAACAAAATTCGGTAAAATTTAGATATTGCAAATTTAAATAAAATCGGTTTTCGGTTCAGCACTGATTGATTGATGTTTTACGCCAACTTCAGCAATATTTCAGCTATATTTCTTTAACGAAGATGAAAATATTTTTTTTTCATTTGTCTAGTGTTTAATAACTATGTACGTGCCGGCGGTCATGTTTTGCTTGTCAAGTCGGAATGAAATGATCCAATTTTTGATTGATTGATTGATGTTTTACGCCAACTTCAGCAATATTTCAG
>MJUU01007265.1:17465-77454 GCA_002080025.1 Modiolus philippinarum
AAAAAAAAAAAAAAAAAAAAAAAAATCGGTCTCCAGTTCATTTGTATACAGTAACTTCTGTATTTGGTTATTATCACAAATTTATCCTGAGCACCATCGTTCTATTTTACAAATACTGCTTGCAAGTAAAACAGAGGAACAAAGTCGGGAGTTAAAATAATAAAAAAAAACCCAGATTGTTATACAACAAAAAGGTCGAGTAAGAGCTTTGCGACCATGGCGTTGAGATCTACTCCATTGAGAATCAGGAGATGTCAAATGTGATTTAACGCTGGTATTGCAACATGAAGGAGATGTTTAAATAACTCTCAGCAGCCCCCATTCCCAAATACCTTCCTTTCCTTGGCGGCTTGTTCACTAGTACAACACTGACATATACATGTACAACCCCATCAAGATTACGGCAAGTATGTGAGCTAAAAGCAGAAAAAGCAGGCAATGGTATGAAACTTCTACGAAGATCTGCCACCTATGCAGCTCCTACGATTTGTATCGGCGACAATGTCTGAATCACGAAGAATGTACATCCGAAAAGGAACTCTGCCCTCGACCATGTTCAAGGTCTTTAATACGCAGCGCCGGCAACTTATTGTCCCAAGGACTTCAACGACGAGGAAAAACTAGGAGTCCGACTGAGATCTTGAACTCCAGTACATAAATCAATTTGTCTATCGCAATGAGATCTTTTGGCGGTAGCAAAGTCGAAACAGCGTAAAAGAAGTGTATATTACTTTTAAAGGATTTCTCACGAATACAACTAACAGATCTAGCAATCTGACCTACAACTAACAGATCTAGCAATCTGACCTAAAAAAGACTCCTATTGATAACCCTGAATGAGAAACCATAAAGTTGTCAGGATCAAGGAAGGGAAACGATTGGCTCCGACATATATATTTTGATTGGCTACAGCAGGTTATTCAAAATGTCGCTTAAACCTTGTGGAGCTTACTGTCTCTTCTGAGGAATCAATTCAGGACTTCAACTCCACCAACAGCTTTTGCGAGGTCTTGATGTAACATCCGTGAGGAGCTAACTCGTATACATGCTTGCCCTCTGGCAAATTGTGGACAGCATGACTCGTGTGTCCAGGTCAGTGCATATTCTGCGTTTTCTCTATATATAGTCTAGTTATTGGTAAGTCACTCTTACGATTTGACGTCTTTCATTATCTTTCATCTTTCATTTGACGTCTTTCAAGGCATTATTCAGCTTCTAATTTCGGATGAAAATCATTACAGGGTGCAATGCGATTCGAAAAAATGGAAATTCCAATCACTTTTTCGCCACGTTTTGTCAATTATGTCAAAAATTCTGGAAAAAATTCTTTTTCTGTCTTTTCTTTTCCGTCAGGGAAGATAAATCCAACTGTCTTCTCCATTAGAGTAGACAAAGACTCACATACTACCGAAATTTCGGCATGGAAAACATATTTTTTTAGAATATGTTCGAAAAACCATCATTTTAACCATCAAGTTTATGGTCTTTCACACGTTTATATTTTATCTGCACTGAAGAGACATAAGTTGTGGAAATGCGCATATGCAGAAATTAAATTCACAGTAACTTCGGTATTTAGTTATTTGTTACCACTGGGTCGATGCCACTGCTGGTGGACTGTTAGTCCTCGAGGGTATTCACCAGCCCAGTAGTCAGTACTTCGGTGCTGACCCGAAAGCCGATTCTACTTGAAACCTTACAATATCTAAATTTTGTAAATTTTTACTGAAAACTAAGGAGTATCACCCTCATCCAAAGCTTTGTCCTTAGCTGAGTTTGGCTTCACAATTAGATCATATTGGTTGTTTGTTCTCTATCAGTTTTTTAACATCTTTGAGTTTATGGTCTTCCACACGTTTAGATTTTATCTGCACTGAAGAGACATAAGTTGTCGAAATGCGCATATGCAGAAATTAAATTCACAGTAACTTCGGTATTTAGTTATTTAAAAATAATATCTTGTTCAAATAGTGATTGTGATTTACTTGGTATCCTGATAAGTTTTCTGAAAATTTTTCAAGAGGCAGAGATGCAGAATATGATTTAAAACTCAGGACCCCAAATAAAACTTGGTTCGAGTGTTTTGTTGGAAATAACAATAAACCGAAGTTACTGTAAATTTTGTTTCTACATATGCACATTTTGACAATTTATGTCTCTTTAGTGCATATAAAATCAAAACAGTTTGATGTCTGTAAAGAAATACGTGTAAAACTGATGGAGAACAAATTGACAATAAAATATAAAAGCCAAACTTAGCTCAGCCAGAGCTGTACGAGAGAGATACTCACTAGTTTATAACAAAATATTCTAAAATTTAGATATTGCAAGTTTCCAATTAAATCCGAGTTCCGATCAGCACCGAAGTACTGGCTACTGGGTTGGTGAATAACCTCGGAGACAAGCAGTCCACCAGCAGAGGCATCGGCCCAGTGGTGATAAATTACAAAATACCGAAATTATTGTAAATTATGCGCGTTTCGACAACTTATTCCTTTTCAGTGCAGATAAAACCGAAGTGGTTTTTTTTAGTCCTTAAACCGATATACGTGTAAAACTAATAGGGATCAAATAACCAATAACCACCCCTATTAAGCTGTAAGTGGAGTTCGCGTAGAAATGGTTTAGTCCGGTTGAATAATGTTTAGGCCGGTTGAGAAAAATGTAAGCAAATTTCTTATTTTCAATAACATTGGATAATGTTTTGTCCCGGTTCTGGATAATGTTTAGGTACGGTTTCTAATATTTGAACATTTAGCTGTAACTAAACATTACCCAGCTTAATATGGGTGATAACTTATCTACCAAGTTTGAAGACAGTATGTTATTTCGTTCACATGTTATCAGTCAGACACCCGTAAATCGCTTAATTTCATAAGTTTCAAAAGACATCTCTCCAGAATAACTCAGATCTCTGGACTCCAAATCAAACTTGACTCGAGTTTTGTAGTAAAAGACTAAAATACCAAGTTTGAAGACAGTAATTTATTTTTGTTCACAATCTATCAGTCGGAGACCTCAACATTAAAAAAAATCAGTTTAAGGCCATAAATAAAAAAAAAACAAAACTTTTAACCCTAGACCCCAAATTGACCAAAGTTTTGTAGTAATCAATAAACGTATCACGTTTGAGAACAGTATGTTAGTAGTCAGAATCCCGATAATTCACAAAATTACAAAGTTGAAGGGATATTACTTTAGAATAATGAAACACCGAAGTTACTTTATTTTTTTTTCAGAACTGACTAGACTTCTGGAATCCAAATCAAACTTGGTCTGAGTTTTGAAGTAACCAGCGTACATACCAGGTCTATTTTTGTACATTTCACAAGTTACCAGTCAGGAAACATTCGGGGATAAGAAGAGCAGACGGAAGGAAAGGCGGACATAATAACTCCACAGAGTGTGGCTGGTTATAAAAACGTTGGAGAATATGATTTTACATAATAGCCATCCTGGCCTGAAAGGGAATAATTTTCCCTTAGTACATACAAGTAATTTAAAATATGAATTCTTGAAGTGCATAAGAATTCGACAGAACAGCGAATATGATTGGACAGACAGATTGACAAGGTCACAGTCAATAGCCAATGTTAGCACCAAAAGATGCCCTATACAGGACATTAGAAAAGACTGTTATAAAGACGGTTGGTAGACATTTTCTTCTATTTTTACCTTCTTCTCTAATGTTATTTTTAGTGAGGTTATCTGAATATGGTGGATTAAAAAACTAGAGGCGCAGGGACTGAGCCTCAATTACTCACCTGACAAAATGCTTCTAATATAACCCTTGTCTATGCTGATGACCAAAAGTGATGTTTTTCCTTAAGGTCTAATGTTAAGCTATAGTTTGGTTGAACTTGCTTCAGTGGTTTAATAGTAAATCACCGAATAACAAAATACCGAAGTAACCGTTCATATGGGTATTTCAACTACTTATGTCTCTTCAGTGCAGATTGAATCAAAGCATTTGGAAGTCCATAAACAGAACTACGTGTAACAGCTGATAGAGAATAAAAACCAAACGGTCTAAATAGATTAGCCAAAATTCAGTTAAGGACAGGGCTATGCATCAGGGAGATAATCCTTAATTTTTTATACAAAATCTTGTTAAATTTGGATATTGCAATCTATGTTCTGCTATTATTGCCAAGTTATTTGACGAATCGAAATGAAATGAGCAATCTTTGTAAAGGACCTTCCATACACCACTCCTGTAAAGTCTGGTTAAATTTGATTATTTGGATTCAGATGAGAAGGTGGAAATTTGATTTTCCAATAGGGTCCAATGTTAAACCTGAGTTCCGCGCTGGCAGCCATGCTTTTTTTGTCGGATCGGAACAAAATATGCAATCTTTCTGGAGGACCTTCCATGCATCATTCCTGTAGAGTTTGGTTGAATTTGCTTCCTTGGTTTCAGAGGATGATGAAAATGTGATTTTCTCCATTGTGTCCAATGTTTAACCTAAGTTTCCCTATGGCGATCATATTTTTTGTATGATCGGAACGAAATTAGCGATCTTTGTAAAGGACCTTCCATGATTAATCCTGTAAAGTTTGTTTGACTTTGCTTCAGAGGTTTCAGAGGAAAATATAAAAATGTGAAAAGTTAACGGACGACAGACGACGGACGCCAAGTGATTGCAATAGCTCACGCATTTTCGCGAAAAACTTCGTTGGAATTTGAATTTCAATTTCTGTATGATGTCGGCAAGAATAAGTTTCAAATATATAACATGAAAATCATTTTATGGTCTCTGTAAAGGTCTTAGAAAATATAAATTACCATCTTTCTGTTTTTCGAACTGTCTTAACTTGATGGCCTAAATAATCTTCACTGGTTTTTCATTTTTTAAAGACACAAGGGCGGAAAAATACGAAACAAACATATTGACGAATAGACACTGAAAAATAGCAATAATTAACTGAAATTATTTTTATTTGCTTGCCATTGGCCTAAGTGTCAGAAATATTATCTCCATATTGTTGTTTATGTCCAACAAAACTGAAAAAAAAAGAGAAAGAAAAAAAAAAGTACAATAGTAAATAGTCCAGGTAGTGGAAGAAAACTGACATATATTAATATACAGGGGACAATTTTTGCTATACAGAAAGTGGCAATAAAAGAAAAAAAACAGAAATTACTACGGGGTATGAGCAAAGGAAAAGACATCATGGTTGCTTCAAGATAGAGAATAAAATAAAACGCTGTTCTAACGCTTGGTTTGCTTTGCTTAATCATGTATATATAGAGACTTTGTCTTATGTGCAACTACTCCATATTCTGTCATTGTTTATTGAATAGTTCACTTTTGTGTTTGTTTGTTTGTTTGTTTTTTTCAATAGATCTTTTCTTCGCTATTCATTAGCAATCGTCATTTCTCTCTTTATATCTATCAAAATAGACAATTGGTAACCCAATCGTTAGACATACGCATTAAAAGATTTTCATATTTTATTGACAACATCAGATACGTACAGATGTACAAGAGTGAAATATACATATATAATACATTCAAAAGGCGGGAAATGATATTTACAACGAACATAAAACTAGTATATACATTAACAGTATATATTGTTGAAATTTCAGATTTCCGACACACTCACTAAGTTCAAAAATATGAGCTGTGTTTTTGGACACAAAATGGAAAATTTGCAAACGCCTAAAAGGGATCAGATCAGAATTAAATAATCAAATACCAAAAATAAAGCAAAACTTAAAGCCAAAATGTGTACTCTTTTTTTAAAATAAAAATTGAAAAGAAGAAAAAAAACAAACAAACAAACAAACAAAAAATCAAAACAAAAACAAAAAGACAAAAAAAAAACTTAAAGCCAAGATGTGTACTCTTTTTCTAAAACAAAAATTGAAAGGAACAAACAAACAAACAAACAAACAAAAACAAAACAAAACAAAACAAAACAACCCCCCAAAAAACAAAAAAAAAAGAACAAAACAAAACAAACAAACACCCAAACAAAAGAAAAAACAAAACAAAAAACAGTGTATCTTGTTTTTGCAAGAAGATCGGTGGAATCGGGGACCGTGTCCATGATGATTTTATCCAACCATAGGGTAGTTGGAAAACCTGATTTTGCACGGAAATAACGCCAGTTATATTAGATTTACTCATGTCTAAAGTTTAAAAGACTTGCATTTTTTTTTGGGGGGGGGGGGTTAACTCATTTTTTTTTTTTTAATTTTATTATTTCTTTCTCTGCAAGTAAGAATTGCTGAAAATGGGGTTATAAACCTAAAATTATCCAAGCAAAATATTCCACATATTCAAATTACATGTACATGTAACCGAATTATTATGATACTTAATGCTTAATTCCTCACTTGTTGATTCTAAGTTTCATTTACGAAAATTTAATGCGAATATGTTTTAAATCAGGTCAAATTAGTTCCTTAGTGATTCCTTACTGGCAATTTGCTAGTAACCTACTGAAAAATGTAGTTTTTTCATATTTTAAGCATTTTAACTTGCATGAATTCTGAATGGTTAAGACCAAACAAAAAACAAATGAAAAAAAAAGGAATAAATATTTTACGAAAGGATATGGAGTAAATGAACATGAGACCATAACACATATCTTAACTCCAACTGCACTAATTTTAATGAGCTGTATTAATTATAAAAATCTACAAAAATAATTTTGAGCTTACCATATTACAGAATATTAGTAATGAGAATCCATATCTCAGAAACTACAGTCTGTCTTTTTTATATTGTAAGGTAATAATAAGGTATTGTATTGTTACTTTAGTAAAGACAATTCAGTTTTGCACACATAAACTTTTGGTACACAATAAGCACTGGTCACAAATGTTCTTTAGTACACAACAAATGTCACGCGAACCATGCTTCTTACTGCAGAGATTTCCATTCCATAACTTTGCCAGAACAGTCTATCTTTCAACTATTCATTTATTCATCTGAAGCTGCGATTGCGTTCAACCTGCAACATTTACATATTAGCTGTTCCCGGTATTTCTTGACCCTAAACAAATATATAATCGGATCAAGGAGTGGCGGCAGCAGCATGAGTACAGCAGAATATCGAGCAGATGATGCAACATTGTCCGTGTCGCCTGTAATATTAATATAAAGTTTTATAACAGATCTTGGTAAAGCTGAGATAGCAGCGATGGTTGTAATCATTCCAAGGGTAGCCATATTCTTTCGCATTCGCAACGCTCTGTTTCTTTGTTGTTCCAACTGAGTTTCTGTTAAGGTGGTTCCATGGACCCCAATCGATCTATGTTGTTTGATCATACGTCTTGCAACCACTCCATAAACACCTGCTATAGCAGCAATGAGTAGTACCACTGGAACATCATGGGTAAGAAGAAAATTTGTTTCGGTTGTGTAATATTGTTCGCAGGAAATAATTCCAGATATCCAAATATTTATCCCAAATCTCGCTAGAGTGTAAACATGGGGTATTGTAAAGCAAAGTCCAACTGACATATTACTAGTTAAAATGTTCAAAATTCTCAGTTTTGTGGTAAATGTAGCGTTTAAGCGATCAAAACAAATCAGTAATGCATGTAATAGTGATGAGAGAATTGTACCACAAACTATATCTATGATCAACATGCATTGAAAGTTGATTGCTTGATTGAAGAGGTATAGAAGGATCCCAGCCACGATCTCTACTCCCATGGCACAGTCGCTCAGACTTAAAGATAGAGCCAACTGCAAAAATCGCACCTTCTTCAAATCCTTGGATTTAATCGATGCATATATAGCACAGCAATGGAAGCCGACGACTACTACAGCCAAGCACAATCCTACAATGGGTACTACAATCATCTTACTATCCCCCGTGCTGGTAGTATTCGTGGTATTCATGATAACAGAGACGAATATTAACTACACGATGAAATTGTTATTATAGTTCTGACAAACGCTGCTGAAGATATATAATATGACCACATAGATTTTTTTCTTTACCTTTCAGATTTAGCCCCGCCTCTATCCTCATTATATTTGTCGCACACAATCAATGCTTTTACGTAGGACAATAATGTTGAAATTGGAGGTTTGGCTACAGAGAAAAACTACCAAATGAAATTATTTGTTATGTGCGAATGTNTTTCTTTTAAAAAAAAAAAAAAAAAAAAAAAAAAAAAAAATCGAATTCAAAGCTGTGCATATAGTCACTGCTTGAATGTTTTTCAATGCGTTGGACCCCAAATCAAAATGTTTGTCAGAAAAAATTAAAAATAAAATCACTTCGATTCCTGTGTAATCATTTCGAAGTATTGTATAGTTTTAAATACAGTTTTCTGATTAATCCTTGACATATTCAGAATGCTGGACATACTAGTAATAAGTAACATGTCCAGCACCAGATCAGCTGCTGTGATCAGTATACATTGTGTATTTGTTAATTTAAGGCGCAATAATATTTCCGACTTTTAACTTGTCATTAAACATTGTCTCAATGAAAAAGGTCCATTTTAAAGTAGATATCTGATTACTTGTTTTCAGGTAATTTTGGTTTTCTTCAAGTTTATTAAAAACAACGGCAGTAGTATACCGAAAGAACAAAAGAGTAGTATTTACAAAAACCGAAGTCAAAAGACTTGGTCAAAACGAGAACACCGAAAACAATGACGTTAGAAGGCTACAGAACACAGAAATAAAAATTAAGGCACTCACAATGTGAACTCCCATGAAACTGAGAGTAGCTTAGCTAAACTAAGTAGCTGATCGGGCATTGTAATTTTTTTTAGATTAAAGTCCATGGTACTTCTCTACTGAGAGTGTGGGAAATCAGTTTATTACCTATATGTGAAATAATAATAACTTAATACCGCAGTTACTGTGAATTCTTTTTCTGTTTTTTTTTTTGGTCACACTATATTTGTCTAGATAAAGTTTTTAAGGTATTGATAACTGCATTTTTAAATTTCACTTTTGCAAAAATTGAATTTCACTGTTGCACCTGATGTCATACTTGGTTTTACTGGACTCCACACTGTGAGTGCCTTTTATTATTGGTGTTTTTTAATTAATGTGTCTTTTAGCTATTTAATGTCATTGTTTTTCTGTGTTCTGGTTTCAGCCAAATCTCTGGACTTTGTATTTTGTTATTACCAATCCTTTGTTCCTTCGGTAATCCACTGTCGTTGTTTTTGGGATCAAGTCTTATCCCAAGTTTAACCTTTCCAAAATGTCATCATACATTTAAAGCCCTCTGGGAATACTGAAGTGTTGGGGGAATTCAATTGTAAAAACACCTCCTGCAGCTGGCGACAAAAAATTGCTCATAAATAGTCAATTGTCAAAGTCTGGTCCTAAGATTGGGTCATATTTACCTGGTTTACCTGCTGAAGAGGTCTTAAGATATGGGCTAGATAGCCCTATGACTCTTCTGAATATGCTTTTTACCCTTCATGATATTTTCTATTTATTTTGTCATTGTGGACCCTATCACGAGCTTTTAACTTTGTTAAGCATAGAAAAGGCATGATTTGTTTCTATTTCGGAGATTCATACACATTAAACTGCAAATTTAGCTCCATTCCTGTTTCAAAAGTTTATTGTAAAGAAATCAGACCGATTTATACATATGGCACTCCAGTCTGAGTTGTTGCATTTGATAATGACATCCAAAAACATGAAATTTGAATATATTTAAGGATGTAGTAAGGTGAGGTTTTTGGAATTTGTTTAAGTTATTCTGATTTCTCGGGTTTTATCCATTATTCTTATGTAAAATATTTTGCCCATTACACCCAATTTTCTAGTCATCAAAGGCTTCAGTAGTTCATTCAAGGTCAGTAAGGAAAATTTCAAAAGATTGTAGATTTTTCTTCCATATGATAGGTACCAGTTATGTTTCCGTGTTATACTTAGGTAAAAGTCCAAGAGGGTATTTTCCCGCCATTTTTTAAAATGTGAAATATCTTGAAAACGAGGTCCAAAACCTATCAATATTTTTTGCTAAATTTGTTCCTTTACAAATGCTCTTTTCATTTATGATATCAATTCAAAATCGTAGATATTTTTATTTTCACCTTACTACATCCTTAAGACATATCCAAAACAGCGACAAAATTTCTCAATCCTTTCATTTTAATTTTTGATTTTCAAAACTTTTTGATTTTTTTCTTCAATAATAAGACATTATATTTAGATTTTGGAATGGAATGCAGATATCGGATAAACTTCAATATCAATGCAAATGCAGATGGAATATTTTTTGTGAATGAACCATTTTTTTGTGAATAAACGCCATAATCCTTTAAAATAAATGCAATGTACAAATAAATGCAATAATTTGCAAAATCATGGAAAACAATGGAAATAAAACAAATTTCACCTTTGCGTGTTTTAACATGCGTTTTTTAATGGAAAGTTGATGTTTTGGCATGCCCTTACTACCTTTGTCAACATTTCATTTTGTCTTCTGTTAAACCACTAGGCCTATATACATCAAATTTGGCAAAAACAGATGAAACTTCCATGAACATCTAACAAAGTTATATCGGAAAAGCAAGATATTCGCCACAGAACCGGTAAAGTTTTACAATGTGCTTTTAATATTAATGCCTTTTTAAAAGATTTCTTTATATGAAAATGTTTTTCCTTCTTTTGATCATTTATCTCGGCTTCCATGAATAACAATCATTTTAACATTTTTCTACTATCTTCACTATTGACTGTTGTACTGTCTTTTTGTCTGCCTCTGTTTTGTTGGACATAAAGTACTACATGGAGATAATGTTTATGACAATAAACCCATGCCAACAAATAAAATAAGTTCAGTTCATTATTACTGTTTGTCAGTGTCTATTCGTCAATATGTTTGTATTGCTTATAGACTCACGGTTTCAAACTTAAATTGGAATACGTTAAGGTTAGAGGTAATTTTAAGACGAATCACTTGAACAAAACATTCATTTTAATAGTCAAAACATTCTGCTCTACTTCTTCAGGAAAGTCAGTTTTGATAAAATCCATAAAACTTATTTACTTAAGATCATTTCAGTAGACAACGTTTGTATCAGATTCCTCTCTGCAACCTGGCATATCTTATAACGGGAAACGTTATGTCCTTTATTTCATGATTGCCAGATATACCCACTCTCTATCTATTCACAACATTGCGCATAGACCGTTTAGTCAATATCACATGTCGGCTTTCCTTGAGGTGGTCTCAGTCCAGAATCTTGACTTTACTATTTATAAATCCCAAAAACCCCAACTACAAAGGAACTTAAAAACTGATTAAATTCCAATTGCCTGTGGATTTATTTCCAGAAATCCCCAGTTAACTTCCACCCCGGCTTCCCGAAAAAAAGGCCGCCCCCTATTTGGCAGTCAGATGTATACGACGTCACAGATGAACGGACGTTTTAATCCAATATAAATAAAACAGCGGGGCAGAGGTGATAATCCTAAAGAAAAGGCAAAAAAAAAAAATACCCGGGGAGTTCACACTATGAGTTCTTAATTTCCGTGCCTTTTGGCTGTTTCACGTCCTTGTTTTGTCTTTGTTTCTCTCTGTTGGAAATATTTCCCTGTCTTTGGACTTTCATTTTTGTTATCATCACTTCCCTGGTTCCTTCGGTATTCTACTGCAGCTGTTTTTTATCAGGATTCAATGATCCAGCCTAGTTCTGAGGGTAAACTTTGCCTGAACTCTCTGAACAATAATTTGAAAATCTAGTTTGAGAAAGGTTTATGCAATTCTATACACACATTCTTGTTGAAATCCCAATTTTGTAATAAAAAAGTTGAAAGATTTTAGGGACATGACTTCACTTTTCCTGAAATACGAACACATTTGCAGTGTTAGAATTACAGTAAAAGTCAATTCTGAAAATAATGACACTCTCGATAAACACAAAAACATGGTCCACCAGCAGAGGCATCGGCCCAGTGGTAATAAAGAACAAAATATCGATGTTACTGAAAATTTAGTTTCTGTATATGCACATTTCGACAACTTATGTCTCTTCAGTGCAGATAAAAATCAAAACATTATGAAATCCATTTACTGAAATATGTGTAAAAGTATAAAATCTGATAGAGAACA
Source organism: Modiolus philippinarum (assembly GCA_002080025.1). NCBI lineage: Eukaryota > Metazoa > Mollusca > Bivalvia > Mytilida > Modiolidae > Modiolus > Modiolus philippinarum. The sequence continues at coordinate 29,526 of MJUU01007265.1, forward strand.
ATCAACCGATAGAATATAAATAGGAAAGCCAAAAATCAGCTAAGGACAGAGCTATGCAAGAGTGAGATACTCCTTAGTTTTAAACAAAATTTTCTTAAATTTTGATATTGCAACTTTCCAAATAAAATATGTTTTCGAAGTACTGAAGTACTGGCTATTGGTTGGTTAATTCCGTCGGTTACTAACAGTCCACCAGCAGAGGTATCGGCCCAATGGTAATAAATAACTAAATACCGAAGTTACTGTAAATTTTATTTCTGGCTACTGGGTTGGTGAATACCCTCGGGGACTAAAATGTATTCAAAAATATTCATAATATTACTAATGACGAAAATTATTCAAATGTCTTGTTAATTTACAGGAAAATACAGAACAAAAACATTTTACTAATAAACATCACAACAAAATGCATGTTTAACAGTTTATTTAAAATTTACATAATAAAAATTTCGATCGCTTATCAATATGCATGATAAACATGCAATAACTTAAAGCACAAACATCAAATTTACCTATCAGTTTACGATATAAACAATCTCCCGCACCAAAACACCACCATAAGCTTGAAATTACAGAGGCTACTGAAACACCTACTTCTGCTTCGTACTTAGAAATTTTGATATACATTTACGAATATAGGCGTTTGAAATCTAAAATATTTGACAAACGTGATGATTTTAACTTCCCAATTATGAACTTTCCCTTTCTAGGCAGCAATATGCCTACAACTCCAGCCTATGAAGTTTTAATTTCACAGCTGATTCGTTACTGTCGAGCATGTAGCTTATACAGTGATTTTTTAATAGAGCAAAACACTGTCCCAAAAGCTGCTTAGTCAGGGATTTGTTCAGTTTCTGTTGCTTTCATCCCTTCAGATATCTTATTGCCGTCACCATGACATTATTTACAGATATGACGTGTCTGTGTCCCAAATTAAAATGGACATTTTCGGTAGATTTCACGTTTTCACGAATTTGACATAACCGGTTTTGACCCAAACCTGCCTTTGACTCACTGATAGTGAGACGGGCACCGCTAGCAGAACAGGGCATGCTTACCCATCCGAAGCACCTGATGTCACTCCTGGTTTTTATGGGAGTTCACGCTGTCAGTGCTTTAGTTTTTCGTGTTGTCTTGTACGTGTATATCATAATTTCATCTCTGTCAGTGATGTTTGTGCTACTGATTTGTTCTTGTGATTGATTGAATACTACATAGTTTACAAAAGCTTTTCAAAATTTTACCATGATTCTGTTTGAGGGTTGGAGAAGTAACATGTACCATGGATTTCAGTTGGTTTAGTCTAAGAGTTAGAAATTGACATTAAGCAATCCGCTACCAAACAGATCTTTTAAAACATTATGTGATTGAAAGATAGTGTGACGGATGTCGTTAGCGGGGCAGGACATACTTATCCTTCCGGAGCACCTGATGTCACTCCCGGTTTTCATGAGAGTTCATATTGTGACTACCTTAGGGCCTAATGTCGTCTTTTTTATTTCCGTGCATTGTGGCTGTCTCGTGTCCTTGTTTTGTATTGTTTTTCTCTGTTACATTTTTTGCTATGTCTTTGGACTTTGATTTTCGTTATCATCACTTCTCTTGTTCCTTCGGTGTTCTACTGCCGTTTTTACGTTTGTCTCTTGACTTTCATTTGTGTTTTTTTTTTCTGGTGCAGTTCGCTTGTGGATTCTGGCTTATAATTTTAGTTTTCGGCCATTGTAAGTGTGTAATCCGTCTCTTATAAAAATGCATGGGATCGGATTAGGTTTGATCTAATGCAGAATACTCAAATTACATTTTGAAAATCAATGTTAACATGAAGTTATTACCTATCTTTAGCAACCCCGACCTGACGGGGACCATACAATCTTCAGTATTGCATCTCTTTTAAGAAAGGAGCATAAAACTTTGCTAAATGAAAAGCTTAACAGTTAGCTCAACTTTATATAATCGAAGATCTGCTCTTTCTCCCTTTTTGCTTCGGTGGTAACGTTTTTGCTTTTTGTACTAGTTTCGTTCATATTCTGATCTCAGTTGAATAGAGCATCAATCAAAGTGGCAAATCGGAGAGATTAATAGGATCTTGCATAAGGTCAGATTAAAGATCGGGCTATCTTTCACAAGTGTAAGAAATTTCGTCTTTTCTCGAGTGGAGCGTAGCGAAACGAGAGGAAAAGACGTAGAATTCCATACACGAGTGAAAGATATCCCGATCTTTCATTTTGATCTCATGCAAGATCCTATTTCTTCCGTAAAAGGCGAAAAGAAACGTCTGGTAACCTTTACTGTTTGAACAACGTTGTCGCCATTTGAGTATTCTTTACATTGTGACGTCAGGTGTTTTATGACGTTAAGTCATGGTTACGATTATTGTATCACAAAAATCAGCACGTCTGGTTGGTCATTTACCGGTGTGAGATGAGGTCGCGTGCATCGATCTCACATGGGTCATCTCCCACTGTAAACCACCATTTACGGAAGATGACGTAATATTCAAATCATATGTGTTACTAAATTATCCTTAATTAGTAAACACATTTTTAAGCATATAAGTTTCAAGAGGTCATGTAGAGATCATGTCCATTTGTTGGCATCTACATTGGAAAACAGTGAAATTATAAAGATTTTGTAATCACCTGTTCACACTATGAGTGCCTTAGTTTTTAATGTCGTCTTTTTATTTCGTGCATTGTAGCTGTCTCACGCCCTTGTTTTGTCTTTGTTTTTCTCTGTTGCCGTTTTTGCCATGTCTTTGGATTTCGATTTTTGTTGTCTTCACTTCTCTTGTTCCTTCGGTATTCTACTGCCGTTGTTTCAGTATTTTTATTTCCAGTATGATCCAGAATTCTCCTAGTGCAAATTTCATTTACTATTTCAACTATTAAAAATGAAGGGATATGGAGTAAATGCAAATGAGATAAAGTCTCTACAAATGCATGGTAAAACAAAGCAATGGAACAACGCTTTTATTGTTGTTTTTCATTTTGAAGTCGCCATGAGGTCTTCTACTAGACTTCATTATACTTATTTAATCTAGTATAAATTAGAATTTCAAGTCCTATTAGGCGAATTTTCAATATTCTGATTTGTAATAATAGGATTCCAGATCCCATTTAAATTCTAGCATGATACAAAATAATTTTGTATAGTTTGTTTTTAGCAGTTCGGATATGACTAAAATTCAAATTCTAATGCACTCATGTTTGTAACGCTAATTCTGATTGGATGGCACAAGAATTTTGAGGGAGTAAAATCCACGATTTATCGCAACCAATAGCAACTTAACTGCGCAGACGCACACCAAACTTCCTGTCATTTAAAAATCGATTTTGAATGTTTTTTTTCGGATTTGCATTAGAATGAGAATGATGATAACTAAACTGTATTTAAGGATCTTCAGGGTTAAATCTAAGATTTTACTGTCGCAAACATCCGTTTTCCGGCTCCGCTAACGCGTCGCCGGAAAACTCAGTTTGCGACAGTAAAATCTACGAATTACCCCCTCAGATCCTAAAATACAGTATGGTTATCTCTTAAATTGAAATTTTAATTTTTTATTTTATTTTTAAGATATATTGAGATTAAAAGTCGAAATTTTGAGTGTGGAAAAAAAAATCACAATTTTTAATTTAAAAAGTCAAAATTTGTAGGAGAAAGTTGAAAATTCGTTTTAAAAATGTCGAAATTTTAGGAGAAAGTTGAAAATTCGTTATAAAAATGTCGAAATTTTTAGGAGAAAGTTGAAAATTCGTTTTAAAAATGTCGAAATTTTTAGGAGAAAGTTGAAAATTCGTTTTAAAAATGTCGAAATTTTTTGGTTTAAAAGTTGAAATTTCGAGATTTTAAAAAGTCGGCAACTTTCCCTTTTCTATGTCTCTAGAAATTAAAAGGTAGTATTCTGTACGGACAAACTACATTAATTAAATCTAAAGGAAGCCTGATATTTTTCTTCCTTTATCCTGAAGAGTCGTTCGTAAGTCGGTCGTAAACGTAAGTTTAAGACTGAACGTACGAGAGGTTTTGTGAAACACTCGTAGGGAAAATCTTACACTACTCGTAAGATCAGTCGTAAACTTAAAAACAGTTTTTGTGTAACGGTCGCCTGCTGTATTTTTCAATTGACACGGCAATGTATTTGGTCTGACCCCTTCTCAATTACGACTACAAAATTTTGTGAAAAATTTCTAAAATTACAATGTTTTCAGTAAATAATTCTTGATTAAATGTGCAAAGAAACCGTTTATGATTACTTGTTTGCAAATGAAATGTCACCGATCATCTTTTCCTGATATCAAGCTTTGAAAATCGGACAGTTTAGTATTTTCAGCAAAACTTACAAAGAATATATAGGGTATGTAAAAAGGGGGATAACAGGAAATATCTAAAATGGCTGAAAATTAAAATCACATGTCACAATATGCCAGGGAACTTCACAGGAAAAACACAAACAAGACAACTGAAGACAAACACTGAAAACATGTTTTTTTAGCCTTCAAATAAATAAATATCACCAGTTTTAATTTTTTTTTATATATATACAGAGAAACAGTTAAACAATCTGTTGAGCTGAAAAAATATGTATATATATAAAACCATTTAATTAAAACATTGAAAATATTAACCACAACAGGAAAGTGAATAATAAAGATGTATCAATTTACTTTGACGTCACAATGAAAATTAGAGCGATTTATCCGGCACTTGCCTGGCCGTACTGTATTCTGTTCTCTGAAAGTTGTTGCTGAAGAGACACAGTTTGCCTAAATGATAATTTACGAAATCAAAATTAATTTCACTGGTAGGTTAAATATATCTACCATATGCCGGATAAAATTTAAGCTACTGTGTTACACATATGAGAAAAGAAACATTGTGCGATAGTTGTAAATTTGTAAAACATGAAAATATTTCTTGGTTAAAAAAACTTTTTTCTTTAATATAAAAAGATGTGATTGAGACTTATAAAACGCTCGTTATTAAATGTTTTTGTTTTGGGCGAGCGGTCAGCATTTTGTAGAAGCAATACATATCTATCAGAGTTGTTTTTGATCAGCTAAAACACGACAAATATACTTAACATCATAAGACACGCACCCCTCGTTTCATTGAATGCAGCTTCTGTAACATTAAAACTTTATTATTCCTCATGTATTTTTATAAAATATATAGAGATGATGCATGGTAAACAATATTGGAGTTGTGGATTTCCTATGCTTGGGTTCTAGTACGGCCGATGAGGAATTAATTTCCGAAATGGCCATACAGCTCATTAAAATTAATTGCAGTTTGAATTGACATATGTGTTATGGTCTCATATTCATTTACTCCATAAGAAAGTTTAATGTTTATTATGCAACATAGCGGGTATTTGTTGTATTTCGATATGCTGTTAAGCTTAATCCAAATTACATACACAAGATTTATACTAAAGTACGTTTCACCAAGCTGAGTATCTCACATTTCATACATTTCCAAAACTATTCGGCAAGTACACAATATGAATTGCTTGAATAAAAAAATACAAAAATACCAAAGTTGCATCATAAAATTTTGCGATGCTGTTCACGTGTTTTAAGGAGTAACCTCTAATAAATTGAACGACGTTACTCCAACTTTTGTATATTTCGGATTTTTCATTGTGCTGTCCATTGTTGGTCGTTGAAGTAGAGATTTCTATTAAATGTAAAATTTTGTAACTGATTTTTAATGAAAATGCATTTATAAACATGATTGAAAAGAAATCATTTACGTACTATAACTGGAACCATTTTATTTTGGTAGCCGTCAGAACTTTAACTTTGGTCCAAAAATGCCAGCTTCTACATCAGTACAGAACAAATGGTAACATGTAAACAGCCATTTTAATGAAATTCTATATATGCAATGTATTGAAAGTGCGCTGAGAAGTACATCTGTTATAATTGATTTGTGTTTTATAATGCATTGTCGGAAGATTAGACGAAATAAACAAACGAAATGTTGAATTTAAGCCGGAATGGAACAATTTTCAGTTTATTTTGCTTTTTAAGAACTGAGATACTCTTAACGTTAACTGTGGAATTCATCGGAATGGCTTCTTCCTTGTTTCTTTTGTTAAAACTTTTATAACATTAGTCTCGTTATACAAATGCTAAAATCATAATTTATGAACATAATACCAGCAACTGGCACATAATTCTTATGTAATAAGCTACCGTTGGTATGTAAATACACGCTGTTTAGTACCAATTTATTATATTTTGCTCCTGGGCGAAATAATAGATGTCAGTCAATTCTAGAGCGACAGCTGTGAAGTACATATGCGATAGAATTTTAGTGCAACTGTTCTGGTTGATTAGTGTCCCGGGAAAACAAATGCGATTGTTGAGAAGGCACAATGCGATAGTTATGAAGGGCATATGCTCTTGCTGATTTGTATTCTTTAACACACATTAAACGAATTTTAATGATTATCATTATGAAGGCAAAATATTTTTCAAATTTTGGATGAAACTTAGGTTCCACATCGTTTTTGCACACTTTGCTTGCTTACGTACCACTTATATTTAAACATTTATAACACTCTTATTCTGCCACTACGTATTCGCCATCAATGGAATGATGATTCTACTACTTTGGCTGTGGCTGTGCAAATGGCAAAGAAAAATTTGACAAGAGAAAGAAATTTAATAAGAGACCTTTTTTTTTAAAATAGCGCGCGGTTTGTGTATAGAGTGTAACATGATCTAACATACTTGTACTTTATTTATTGGAAAATTCAATCAATACCCATGTTGCATAATAAGCAGTAAATTTCGTTATGCTGTACACGTGTTTCAAGGAGTAGCCTCTCATCAGCAGCATTAAAAGCAAATGATAAGGAAAGCCATAATCCAAAAGTAGTCAAAAAGAAGTACTAATTACCAAAAAATATCGAAATAAGTGGCCAAATTCAGTACAATAACCAACGCGTGCTATACACGGAATGAAGTCCTAGTATTTTACAGGGGTTAGAATTTTGATAAACAGTAAATTTCTATAAAACACAAGGTAAGTTTTTGGTGTCAGACAAGTCTGACTATTGGGCTAAATTTTTGTAAATTTTGTTGAAAACTAAGGAGTATCTCCCTCATGCAAAGCTCTGTCCTTAGCTGATTTTGGCTTTACATTAAGATCATTGGTTATTTGTTCTCTATCAGTTTTTAAACATCTTTGAGTTTCTGGTCATCCAAATGTTTAGATTTTATCTGCACTGATGAGACATAAGTTGTCGAAATGCGCATATGCAGAAAGTAAATTCACAGTAACTCCGGTATTTAGTTATTCTCAACTACAGCAACGATAATCATATATGCACTGACAAACAGAGCTGTGCTTCGGTTTAGAAGCACGTTTTACTTTATATTGTTGAAAATCGGGGTAGTCAATGATCAAAACTGTAAATTGTAATAGTTCCTAAAATTATTTTTATGTAATTCATGGTAAAATCCTTCTCGCTTTCTAAAATTTGCATATCTCGCTTTCTAAAATTTGCATAATCAGCCTGATTAAGTCACTCTTGTTGCATTGCGTTTAATCTAAATATAGAATCGAGTGAATTTTATAGTATAAACTAACGTAAGGCAGGGTAGACAGGTATCATTTTGTCATTTGAACAACGCTTCAACATAATTTCAGCAAAAATGACAAAAGATGTGCAGACTTTTTTTCTGTTTGCACCAATCAACTATAACAGGTTGGGCTCAGGTCAACAATTGTGGAGTCGTCACACAAAACTGTGTAATTCCCGTGTTTGTGGGGTAAAAAAACACGCAAAAAGTGGGGTATTAAAGTTTGATGTCACATTTCTAGCCTCTTTAGTCAAAGCGCACAATGTCGACGCCAGTGGTAAGTTTTTACACACTTCTACTTTCACCGGAGCCTAGTTTAAACTAATGTATTGGTCTATATTTTGCCGAAGAAGACTGAATAATGAACCTTGTTTGACCGGAAGTCAAGTTTCACTTTATTTTTTGTCAAAATAACCATGCAATATCTTAAAATACAACTAACACTCCAGCAAAACTGTGTTTACCATTCTTCATTCGCCATATTGATCACCTCAACAGGTTAAAAGATCAATGAACCAATCAGATAATTCGTTTTCAAACATTCAGTAAACAGAAAAGTACGGAGGGCCAAAACTATCAAAATGTACGATGTTTCATGTATTTTAATGATTATCGTTATATCACACACTTCACACAATGATAAATGGGAATTTAACTAAACATATAATTAATATATCGACTAAAACAATATCTACCGAAATATGAATAATGAATTCAAAAGTTCAATATGACATATAACTGAATAATACAAAACTGATGAAATAAAGGTAGATAATTAATTCATGGTTATGTATCATAAGGGCAGTTTTAGTATGGAGAAATAAACATTAATAATATACATTGATAAAAACAAAGAAATATTGTAATGTGTAATAAGAAGACGATAACTACTTGGAATTATTTTTTTTAAAGCGTGTTTTTTGTCTGAACATGTTTTTGAATTTCTGTGTAGGAAAAAAAATCAAAATATGGGAGAACATCAATAATTAACATTACTAGTGGGAGGAAGAAACCACTCAAAGAGTTAAAAACAAGAGAAGACAGGCAGAAATACTTCAGCAGGAGGAAAGATACCATTTTCAGCAAGGAAAATTTGAAAGTAATGCAAAGTAAATAACTAAGTTATATATAAATCAATCAAAGTATAGCTGTAAAATTGAATTGGATTGCTATATCATAGTCGTGTATGGTCTTATATGTGTTTGTTATTCTTCAGCAGACCATCAAGATTTTTTTAGTCAAGGAGCCCCCCCCNNNNCCCCCCCCCCCCCCCTACACACACACACACACACAACCCAATATAAAAATGGTTCTTGAGATTTACTCCACATCTGAAACAAAATTTATAAAAAAAACCAAAACAAATAACACTAAAAAAGAATAAATCATAATAGCAAAATACAAAAAGCAAACAAAAACAAGAAATAAAACAAGCAAAAAAGAAGCATAAACAAAGGTAGGCTACAAACATAAGTTATATGCCAGAATAACATACGCTAACTTCTGTTGAATATTTTTGAATCTGGACTTGTTTTCAGAAATGAAAGTCAACCAGGCGCGGATTCAGGCAATTTGAAAAAGGAGGGGGGGGGGGCGCAATAAGAAATGTAATGAAATTTCGCCAAGCGGAGCGAGGTGTGAACATTTTTGTGGTATTTTCTTAGTAAAACGCCAGAATAATCATTAAAAACATGATTGCCCCAAAAAAGCAGAGTTCCAAACACCGGAGCCCACCCCCTTGCATCAGCCAATGACTAAATCCAAAATAATCAGTGATAAAGTGTTTCATTAACTGACATATAACTGATATTTATCTGACTACAATCCAATAAATACCTTCACTGGCATATTATATTCCTGTAAATGGTAATATTAAAGCTATATAGTAAATAAAAATATTACTTATACTAAGACTAAGCTATTTAATATTTTGTTATATACTATCACTATTGAATGACGTATTTTTTCTAAAAATGAAAGCATTTACAAATATATCACTCATATTTTACTTTATCTAAATCTAATTTTCCTCTGGCTGAATTTCTTTACGAAAAGCCAAAATGTCAGCTTTAGGCTTTCTCTTAATTTTCATCCATTTGTTGTCTAATGTGGAGTCACACAAGTCCTTTAAACATAACTCTACAACCTTTATGATTTCAGATTTAGTTTTGTTACTAATGTCTTCATAGTTTTTTGCGCTCAGACTTCAGGACAAATATTGGAATATACTTTTGTTTACTACTTAAAGATTTTTTTTCTAGGCCCAAAACATGTGATTTTCGATTCGACTTACAATGCTCCCCGAATGACATGATTTTGTCATCCAGTTCTTTTCCACTCAAAGATTTTAACTGTGAATTGTGGAGAACATTTGATTTGTCAATCAGAAGCGAAACATTTTCAATTTCTGCGTCTATATCGTAACAATACAAATAATCCTCATCGGGCGTTCCAACAGACAATATCCTTGTAAGAGACGAATATACATGAAAATGCATAAATGTTGGAATTACAATCCAAATACCGTGATCACAAAATAAAATATTTAATGTGACTTTCGAGTAAAAATACCATGGCCACCAAAGAAAGGTCCTCAAAAGACTGAAACCATGGCTATGGCTTTGTGTGTTTATTATTAATTATTTTTGTACTTGTTATTAACTTTCTGTTATGAACAAGAAAAATTATCATTTCGTCTCATTGTTATAGATTCATGAACTTGAAACGATGACTGGGGCTTCTATAAAGATATCAATAAGGGCAGAGTGTGGTTCTATGTACCACTATACATCACCAGACTACCCTGAGTCAGCACCGGCGACCATAACCTGTAATAATGAAATGGTAATATATATATTTATATTACAAAATTAATGTACATTTCACTTAAAGTTATCTTGTATGTGTATTGAAACTGATTTATTTTAATAAGTTGTGAGATTAAATTTTCTGCAACACACGTTCGAACATCCCGAAAAGCACAACCTAGCTTTCTGTATGTAACATATGTGGTACAGAGGATGCTTACTTTTCTGGTAATACACATGTTAAAAGTTACTTGTACAGAAAAAAACAACTACAAAGAAGTATGGATACAACTATTTTTCTGATTTATGTTACTTTTTAATTGTTATAACTTCAAAGACCAAACTGCCTATTCAGTCCTACCATTGATTTTTTTCTCAAATTTGGTGACAAAGTAGTTTGTGACTTGGAAGAAAATATTCGGCGAAAAAAATGGGGGTCACCGACTTGATTTTGTCGCTATGGTAACTCAAAGTTGGCAGTCTTTCCACAAATATTGTTATCTTTCACACTTTCTTTAAATGAATGCTATTTCTTTATTTTGAAACCTAGAATCAAAATTCTTTTTTCTGGTAGAAATATAGATCAATACGTGTCCAATTAAAATTAAAAACTTTTATTTGTATGACTTTGGGGTGTTAAGAACTAACAATTTTGTGATTCCCGCCAAAAATTATTCGCAAGATCGGAATAAAGTTATCTGTATAACAAAAATTTGACCGTTGATTTTTCAATGATAATCAGGTCATAACTAAATCTACCAGTATTCTTTACAATCATATGTCACCGAACTTAAAAAAAAGTTATAAGCATTTTAGTCTCCTTTTTATGGGTTGTGTGCCAGAATTACGTTGTCCGCCTTTAGAAAGATGAATCTGACGTCATAGTACAGATTTCTTGCAAAAAACATACCATATATGATGACAGTCTGTGATATGTGTTCATCCTATAAAGATCTAAAATCAATAAATATATGTTTCATCAAAGTGTAAAGAAGTGCATTACAATCAGGCCTTGACGGAAACTTTGTATTTCAGCATGTGCTGTCTTGAAAAAAAATACTTTAATGAATCGATTCTAGATGCATAAAATAGGTCAAAGACACAAATGGCCGGGTTCCGTTTTGGTGCTTTAGGAGAAGTTGATTTCACAAAATAGGTACCCATTTCCCCGCCCGCTCGCCCGACATTCACCATACTATAAACTATAAACCCAGATTTGCACTCCGTGCAACTCGGCCAAAAATATATGATTATTGAAATACGCCAGGCGCGTAACCAAAATACGATGAAAACGAAGAGCGTTTACGGTTTACCATCGTTGTTTTGACAAGTTTGGAATCACCGCTCTTTACAAATATATCTTTTCACTTGATTCGTGGTCTTTCGTCTTATAGATATTTTGTGTTTTTCATTGCAGTAGTAAATGCCCGCCGGGGGGGATGGTTTGCTACTTGCCAATAATTTTGGTAATAGTCTGCCGTTAGCCCTTTAAAAATGGACCCTGTTAAAGACCCCAAAAATGGGAAAACACAGAAAGGGCAAAAAAACATACCCTTTTTATGACTTTAAATAGTCATTTCCAAAATCAACACCCTGGTAAGAAAAATACCCGGTGGAGTTTCTATGGACATTTTATATCCGACATTGCTTGGTTTGGTGTGTTTCACACTATGTTTAACTGTTGTTTTCCGTCGTAAATATACTAAAAACTATCTTCAGGCGCGGATCCAGACAATTTGAAAAAGGGGGGGGGGGTTCCGATTAGAAAATTAAAGAAAATATCGCGAAAATTTTTGGGGTATTTCTTAGTAAAACATCAGAATATTCATTAAAAATACATGGTTGTCAAAAAAAGGGGGATTCCAACCCCCGGACCCCCCCCCTTTTCGGATCCGCCAATGATCTTCCAGATGACCACATGAAAAATAATGACCCGTCACTAGTAAAAAAGATACCCTGTTTAAGACAGATGATTGCAAAAACATGACCAATATTCCTGCGGCACACTCATACTAGCAAAATAATAGCAAGTAGCCCCCCCGGGAGTACATGTTATACATGTTGTAAGTGTTAGATGTATTCGAAAGACAAACTATTTTTTAACGTTAGCTGTAACACTGTAAACACGTGGACTTGGACTCACAACACCTGACTTGGGAGGGTGATTTTACTGCGGCCGTATTTAGAGGCAATATGTTATGGTTTTAAATTGTACAAAGTATTTAGTAGACACCAACAAAAATTTGGTTTTAGTTGTACTGAGGATACTAAACAAACACGAGAAGACGAGTTTAGATTTTAGCTGTACTGAAGAAGCAAATTGATTTTCAAAGTCACCATGTGAAAAATGCAGTCTTTTATAGCTAGTACCATTCTTTGCTGCTTCATTGTCCAGATATAATAGAAGGCTGCTTAAGCTTTGTAATTATACAGTTTTTTTTTAATTTAAAGCATGAAATATTTATTATACAGTTTTTTTTTTAATTTAAAGCATGAAATATTTATGCTTTATGCTTTTACAGATCAAAATCGTTCCAGAGATCTATGTAAACGATAATTTAAAACAACGAATATGACCAGTGCATGATATTTAAAATAGATACATACAAATCTTGAAAACGGCTTTCAAAATATCCATCCAGTTCTCAAATTAATCCTAAGTATCTTTTTGTGCTGTGCTACTGGTGTTTGAAACAGGTAGGCCGGTTAATGGTTCCAACAAGGATTTTGGCTCTGAAGTTTCTAAATGGAAATGTTTGACGCGAAGAAAAGACTTCCTTGATAGAGCCCAGTTGCTTACAAAGGGGTCTCGATGAAGGGTACCGTTCCCGAAATCCCGGCGATTTTTTCTACACTTTCCCGTTTCACGGCCGGGAAAATATTTTCAAAGACTCTAAAAGAGGCCGCTTTTTCCCGTTTCACGGGCTCAATTTTCGCCAGTTCCCGCTTCACGCTGGACATCCTTTCCCGTTTTCACCTGCACTTTTTCCCACGATCCCGTTTCCCGCTTGCTTAAAAAGGTCAATCCCGCTTCCCACTTATACCCCATCGAGACCCACTACAAATAGGCTACTTAAGCAAGGGCACTTTACCAAAAACTTAAGGTCATCAGTACAGAAGTTTTACGGCCGACATCACGATCTTGTCGATCGTTACGGGATATCTGTTTCCCAGATGACAACAGATCTTTCCCTCTACAACTAAAGTTTGTTTTTACTCTATCGGATTTGACTTTACTACCGGAGTTGACATGTTCAACACGGCGGGTGTCTTATAAAGAACTTTATTTGCACAAATAAACCCTAACGGGTTAAAGCAAAATATAAACAATACAATGACATATATATATACAAATTCACAAATTGTTTACAACATATAATCATGGTAACAAGGAGATTAATTATATTTAATGAAGTAAAATTGGCCAATGTGGACCTCATTTTCGCAGTTCTAAAGACTGCTTTATAGTCAACAACACTGGACAATATACATGTATCTGGATTCAAGATTTTTTTTAACTTTGATGGAGAATCAAGCTGGTTAAAATCAGTTACATGGTTATTTATGTTTTCAATGAAACTCTGTCTTATATATTGTTAATTTGACAATGAAAAAGAAGTGTTCTTCATAAGAAGCAGGAGATGCTTACTCTACCGGTACACCTGATCTCACCCATGGTTTTTATTGGGTTCGTGCTGTTCATCTGTATGTGTGTCTTCATTTTTCTGTTTTGTCCCGTACTTATCCCGGTTCTATATTTATCTATAAATCTAGTGCTTTCTGAAATAATCAGAACAGACTGAAATACATGTTCCACTGCATGCGGTGCGATGTTAATGTGTCAGCAGTGCAGGTTATAATAAAAAAATATCCGTTTTTCTCCTTCTATCAAAATCGTTTTGTCTGATTCCTGATGTTATAAACCTGAATTAATATTTAAGATGAAATAATTGCCGTTTGGCCGTTTCAAGCAGGTAGCTTATTTTATTTTTTAAATATCGCGAAAGTGAAACGCCGTTTCGCGGATTTTCTACAAGACGTCACAGACGCGTTAGGAAACAATCTAAATGCGCTGTTATGTGCGTACAAACAATAGGCTGTTTGGTCTTTCAATGATAATATTCTTTTGTAGGAAATTGAAACTCCACAATTGTCTACTCCTTCGTTGGATGCTCCTACGGATATGCAAACTGACAAAGAAACAACAAGTAAAACGGTTGCCAACCTTGTCAATTTGATAAAGCCACAAAAGCAGTCAGTCGAATCACAGACAACTGAAAGCTTTGTAAAGGATGTAACAAAGGTTGGGAATATTACAAGATATGCAACCAGTCAGAAACTGAGCACAAGAAAATTTGGATTAGTTGCAGTTCTAAAGAGAACTGCAACTATTGGTTCCATGCAGGATGCATGGGCATATGTGCCAAAACAAAGGCACCGTTGTCGAAAATGAAATTTTACTGTCCAAGACATGTTGTTTCAGAAGAATAAAGTATTTGTTACAATGTTATTTTATTGAATACCTTGTCAAGTCTTTCCACATTTCTGCACACTTGTAGCCACTTGTTGTTGTCAGGTAGTCCAGCAGGAATGAGTCGTTTGGTTTTCCTGTTAAAACTCTCTAAAACAAAATCTCCGCCTTCACCTTTGGCCTCATTCCCACTAACACTGTAAGATTCATTCTCTTCGAAATATGTATTATTTATAGTATGTTTGGGTCCTACACGGTTTGGAATTGAAGCCAATATCTACTTTTTTACCAAATATTGTTAGTCGTTTATTCTTTTCTTTTATTCCCTTACTTTTCAAAGGTGACATTGATTATTAATGAAATATCCAAGAATGACTAGTAGCCCAGGTTAATTGTAAATAATGAAATTGATAGAATTTAGAACCTGCCTGAAATCTGCTGAGTCCAAATGGACCTCACATATGGCGTCAGGCCAGTGTGTCTGTCTGTCTGTTTACACTACAAGTACATGTATATTTAAAAGACTCCATAAACTGAAACTTTTCTATCAACAAATTGGTACAGCACTAGGCTAAATGGATATTGGGATGCACTTTTGTGTTAGTATGTCTGTTTTCTTTACATTTAAATGGTTCTCTTGCTGACTGTTTGTATGGCTGATTTGGTTTTATTATATACACACACATAAGATGATTCTTTGAGATGGTACTTGTCATTGATAATCATCATATAGACTTCAATAAATGAGAGAACATCTTTTTACCAATATATTAACATTTTGCTAAACATTCCATGGTGCAAAAGATTATATTGTAGTTGAAACTAGCCTTGTACCCCCTCCCCCTTTACACAAACACAGGTGAAAGGGTCTTTTATAGTATTGCTTCTCATACACATTTTTTTCTTTCTCATTTTATTTTGTCATTATGTTTTTATTAAAAAATATATATACTTTATTGGTTTATTTTCCATGAAATTGACTTGCAAGTGTATTTATGGTAGTGCATCTATATCTCAATCTATTTTAAACAAAATTGCGATATATTTATTTATGAAAATACAATTGTGTGAGACAATAACTATTAACTTGCTCCTAGATTTGATGTACATAATGTATAAGTGTGTAGCCCTTAAAATACAAGATGAAATAATATTGTCCAAATTGTCTCATACAATTGCCAAGGACTACAGTCCTTAGAAAAGCGAAGAGATGTATTCGATTACTTAAAATCTAAGAATTATAACATCTATTGTCTCCAAGTTACTCACTTCACAGAGAAAGATGAAATTTCTATAAAAAATTTGTGGGGAAGAGAATGCATCTTCAACTCTTATAGATCAAACCAAAGAGGAGTTGCCATTCTCCTTAATAATAATTTTGAATATAAAATTCTTCAAAATACTAAAGACCAAGAGGGAAATCTCTTAGCCCTCAGTATAAATATTGAAGGGAAACCTGCCATTTTAATAATAATTTATGGTCCTAACAATGACAGTCCAAATTTCTTTAATAAGGTAAGTGAAGTTATTGAAAACTTTGAAAATCAATCAATTATTGTAACAGGAGATTATAACCTGGTTCAAAACCAGGATATTGACACTTATAATTATTGTAACATAAATAACCCATATGCCAGGACAAAATTATTGGAAATAAAAGAAACAATTTGATTTAATTGACCCATTTAGAGAAATGAATCCAGATGTTAGGAGGAATACTTGGAGAAAGGCTATTCCACTAAAACAAGCCAGACTTGATTTTTTTTTCTTATTTCTCAAAGTTTTTATCAAAATGTACAAGACATAAGAATAGAAAACAGTTATCGTTAAGATCATTCTCCTGTATTATTACAGTTCACTGTGAATGATTTTATTATTGGTAAAGGGATGTGGAAATTTAATAATTCCCTGTTGTATGACAAGGATTATGTAACTATTGTAAAAAAAGTATTAAAAATATTAAAAACCAATATGCCCTTCTTGTTTACAATAGAGAAGATCTTGATTCTATGAATTGCAATGACATTCAATTTACTATTGATGATCAATTATATCTGGAGACTTTGTTAATAGAAATAAGGGGGAATACCATTTCTTATGCTTCACACAAAAAGAAGGAGAGAATGAAAGCTGAAAAATTATTATTAGAAAATTTAAAAAAAAAATAGAAAATAATATAAATAATAATGAGGAACTAGCAGAACTAGAGAAAAAGAAAACAGAATTAAAAATTCTTAGGCAAGAAAAAATGAATGGTCAATATATTAGATCAAAATCACAGTGGATAGAGGAGGGGGAAAAACCTAGCAATTTTTTTCTAAATTTAGAAACAAAAAATTATGTCAATAAAAACATTCCAAAATTAATTAATTCAAAAGGAATATTAATTAATGACCAAAAAGAAATTTTGAAAGAGGCAAAACTGTTTTAACAAAACTTATATGCAAAAAAGAAAACAAAAACAAGTATGATCTGAAGAATTAGTTACCCTTTGATGATATTCCGAAGTTATCGAATGAAGTAAGGGACAGTTTAGACGGGGAAATTAGTTATACAGAATTAACTTTGGCAGTAAAAAGATCAAAGAATGGAAAAAGCCCTGGTTCAGATGGATTTACTAATGAGTTCATAAAATTTTTCTGGATTGATATTGGCAAGTTTATAAGTAGGTCGCTAAACTTTGGTTATATTAGGGGGGAAATGTCTGTCACACAAAAAAGGTATTATTACCTGTATCCCAAAAGATGATAAACCGAGACAATACATGAAAAATTGGAGACCAAAAACGCTTTTGAATTGTATATTTAAACTGGCCTCTAGCTGTATTTCTGAGCGACTAAAATCTGTGCTACCCACCTTAATAGATCAAGACCAAACTGGTTTCATACCAGGTAGATATATTGGTGAAAATACCAGATTAATATATGATTTGATGTACTACACAGAGTCAAACGATATTCCAGGTATTCTCCTCCTAATAGATTTTGAAAAAGCTTTTGATTCTATTTCGTGGTCGTTTATTGAACAAGTCTTACATTTTTTCAGTTTCGGAAATTCTATAAAACATTGGATAGCAACTTTTTATAAAAAAAAAACAATCTTCCGTAACTCAAAATAATCATCTCTAAGATTTTTTTGATGTTCAAAGAGGTTGTAGACAAGGTGATCCTTTATCTCCATATATATTTATACTCTGTGCTGAAATCTTTAATGAAAAAAGATAAAAATGTTAAAGGTATAAGAATTGATGATTCAGAGTTTTTAATTTCGCAATATGCTGATCATACTACTCTTATTTTAGACTCATTGGATGCATCTCTTCGCTTACTTCAAAAATACACAGAAATGTCAGGCCTTAATATGAATTTGGATAAGACAAGGGTTGTGTGAATCGGGAAAAAAAACATAGTCAGGATTCCATTTGTGGGAAGTGGAGCTTGGAATGGGGTTCCAGCAGTTTTACTCTTTTGGGAATTAAATTCTCTGTGGACTTGGAGGATATGGAAAAACTAAATTATAAATCCAAATTTAAAGAAATTGAAAATATAATTCAATCATGGTCAAACCAAATCTTGTCTCCTATTGGAAAAATTACAATAATCAAAACATTAATTATATCCAAACTTAATCATTTGTTCCTGTCTTTATCAAATCCAAACATACATATATTACAACAGTTTGAAAGTCTTCTGTTTCAATTTATTTGAAAAAATAAACCGGATAAAGTTAAAAGAGAAGTTTTATGTCAAATATATGAAAATGGAGGTCTAAAGATGTTGGATATATATAGATATATACAAGGTCTCAAACTCACTTGGATAAGAAGAATTGTAAAAGCAAATTCTAAATATTCCAATTTACTTATGCTTTCAGAAAAACTTAATTTAAATGAACTGATCTACAATGGGCCAAAAAGGGGAATTAAAAATAAGTTTTGGAATGAAGTTTTTGAAGCCTATTTATTGAGTTGCAAACAAACCAAAATGTTTCAGACGAAAAAGACCTAGTCTGTTGTTATATTTGGCATAATAGTAAAACTACAATTGGACATCATAGTGTTTTTTATAAATCATGGGCGGAAAAGGGGGTTTGGCTTATTAATGACTTACTAAATGAAGAGGGAAATTTCCACAGTTTAGAAGAATTTCAGAATATTTATGATATAAAAACAAACTTCCTAACTTACAGTGGACTAATTGCTTCAGTTAAAAAGTACATGAAAACTTTGCATTTAGATTGTGAAAATTTGTCAAAAGTTTTTGGACCAATTTTGCCTCATTGTATTAGAATATTTATCAAATCACCGAAGGGTTCTAAGGACATGTACAAAATTCTAAAGAAGGAGAATGCTATATCAACCTCTAAAGAGAAATGGTCTGGAATTATGAATAATAATAACCTCGAATGGAAAAAAATTTATAAACTACCATTTATTACAACAAAGAACTCCAAATTACAATGGCTACAATACAGAATAAGCCACAGAATTTTAGGAACAAATGACTTTTTAAATAAGATAAAGGTAAAAGAAAGTAGCAATATGACTTTTGTAATAATGAAATAGAAACAATTGAACACATTTTCTGGTCTTGTCCAAAAGTAATTGATTTATGGGAAAATTTAAATCAGTGGATTAGAACACAAACAGGAATAGAATTACCACTGAATATGACCATTATTATCTTTGGACTTGTAAACAAAAATCCGAGAAATTATATTAGAAATTTAATTATGTTACAAACAAAATTTTATATATACAGAACAAAAATGAAAGGTAAAAAATTGAATGATCTTGCCCTTATTAATTACCTTAAAGAAAATCTATATTTTGAAAGACACTTGTACTATAAGAATAAACCTTTTCAAGTTGCAGATACCTGCTGGGGCCCCTTCCTTCCAATTTTTGATTAATTTGTCCGGAGCACCTGATGTCACTCTTGTTTTTTGAGAGTTCACACTGTTAGTGCTTTAGTTTTTTGTGTTGTATATGTAATGTTTGTGTGTTTTGTGGTCATGTGGTGTCTTTGGTCTTCCGTCTTTTGGTGTTCTTGCTTTTGCCTTGTCTCTGGACTTTGATTTGTGTAATTTTGTGCTTTGTTCCTTCGGTATTCTACTGCCGTTGTTTTGTCCCAAATGCCCATAAGCAATAAGATACATTAATATCAATATTAAGATTCTTTATCTTTTAATTGGAATAAGAAATGAAAATTACTTAATAGCCTGATCCACAAACAACCTTTGTTTTTTGTTTTTTGTTTTGTTTTGTTTTTTTTTCTAATCCTTTTTTAAATTCTGAGTTGTTTAAAACAAATGTTTGAAATATTAAAACATTATTAATTTTGTGATACCTAAATGTACAATTATTATAATATTATATAACTGTCAATATTCCAATATAACTATATATTGTAATTTACACCAATAAAACATTACAAAAAAAAATCCAAAAAAAAAAAAAAAAAAAAAAAAAAAAAAAGATTCATTCTCTTCAATGAACGCAAAAACTGCAGGCGGACGATGAACACGTACAAACAAATCTCTGATAAATGTCTCCATGTAAAAGGGATATTAAGGCCAAAAAATAGTGGAGAGAACTTAACCTGCTTGAATAGCTGAGGAGTTGTTTCTCCTAACCCCTGCCCTAAATGCGTGGAGTGCTAAACAGTAGGAAAATACTATTTCAGCATGCAATCTGTAATTTTGGTTTTAGACCCCTGACAACCAGTGGAAATAATCAGTTATCGTAGCTGGCCTGTTATTTTCCAATGGTATATTAGCAAGATTTGCCAGCTCTTGTGATGATCTGAAACAACGGCAACCAATTAAAAAAAATAATAAAAAATATAATATGATTTGGTTGTTTTTGCTCACTAAAATTTTAAGTTTAAATTCTTCCGAATTTGAATAAAATCGTAATTCATGATATCTTATGCCCCTCTTCCATAGTTAGTAATTCCTGATTTTATATTTCCATCTGTAACTTTTTTATTTGTGCCCTATCAACTTTTCAAAATTTTGGGTTTTCTGGTCTCCCAAATATTACTATTATCATCTGCACTGAAGAGACATAAGTTGTCGAAATGGATTTATACACAAAACATTTACAGTAACTTCGGTGTTTTATTAGTTTCTAATCTTAATGATTGGCAACAAGTTATTATTCAGGTAATGTTCGTATCAAACATTGAAATTCTGAAACTATATTCACTATTTACCTGTTGCACTTTGGCAAGATTGCTGAGCTTTCAAGGTCTTTTAAACCAATCTCCCATACCAATCTGAACAAGGCCTTGAACATATTAATCTCGTAGTGACCAAGACCTGAAGTAATAAACAACGATAACAGTTTAAGAGTTAAATGCAAAATTTCAGCTAGAAAATTTGACGAATGGATTAGTAATGATTCTGAAGTGAATAATTGTAAATCTAATATCAGTTGAGAAAATAAAATGAAAAATTATACATATAACCAATCTCTATTTACAAGACCTGACAATACTTCCATATTTTGTAGGGGCTTCCATTGATGGTGCTTTAGTTTTGCTGCGATCCCGGCTGCGATCTTGTAATATTGACATTGTTTCATTTTGTGCTAAAAAGGACTTGCCCTGTTTTAATGATTTTCCATTATATAATGTTCACGTTTTTAGCTCAACTGACCCAAAGGCTCAATGTCAGCTATTGCTATCACTTGGCGTCCGTTGTCTGTTATACTCCATTTGTAAAAACAGAATTTTGGGTCATGTATGCCATAGAAGCATTTTGTCAAGTGAAAGATACATGCTAAGTCTGAGCCTCGAGTTCCTTTTTGCTTCGGTATTTGTTGACCGAGGCATTACATTCAACAATAGTTTATGGATTATGAGGAGTACTAACCTGGAACCAATAAAATGTTGTTATACTTTCGTCAGTCATCTAAGGGTATTTGGAGACAATGAGATCTATTATCTTTATGTTCTTTAAAATCATCAATATCTTCAAATTCCATTTGGCAATCCAAGCATATCATGTGGTTATCTATCACCTTATTTCCTATGCTGAAAGGAAGTGCTTCACATCCAAGTATTGTCCATTTTCTAACGTTTGTATTTATTTGGCAGATTTCTAGCATGTGATCATATACCTGTGGAAATATTTATAAATTTCTTTTATGTTCATGAAAAAAAAACGTTCAAAAATAGTAAAATCGCGTTTTTCGTATGCACATTGTGGTGGAATATGTATTCCAAAAATTGTCTGCGAGATGGGTAGCTTACATCCTGCTTGCGACCACATTTGTCACTCAATGCAATACAATTGTACACTTGCTATGTAATTTTGCCACCCCGTTGCAGGCCAAGATGGACACCTAAGAATCCCTTTTAATGTTACAATTGTTACAACTGTTACCTATGATAAATTTTACGAGAGGATATGGAGTAAATGAACATGAGACCATAACACATATGTTAACTCCAACTGCAATAATTTTAATGAGCTGTATGGCCATAAAGTATGAGGAATACAACGCATTATGATTAGGAAATATTGTCCTTATGTATTTTCCAAGGAAATATATAAGAGCAAGGACACTTTTTCACTGGACACTACTTTGGCTTAAATAATCACCTTTTCAACGGACTCAAAAGAGCACGGATTTTCAAAACATGGGTCACCCATAATAACTGCCACCTTCTCTGTTGGGTGTTTACTTTCAACCAAACTGTATCTGAAAATATAAAGAAACTGATTAAATATACGAATTTGATTTATGATACTTGTTGCATATTTTATTTATTTCACTTTAACAGTTAACAGTTAACAAATAAAAATTTAACAAAACAGCAAACCCCAAATTGTACAAAAGTAAACAAATGATTTAATTCAGTAAAAACATTAAACAACTACCTAAGAATGCCTAAAACACATTACCAGAAACGGTTCTTCCATGCCCCAATAATATCCATTTCCCATTTTGATATTTTTGTCATTGTACATGTCAGAAGCTTTATTTTTGTCTTCATCAGTCGTATTTTCCATCACACCATTGTTCTTTGCAGATGCCAGCTGCTTGTAAACTATCTTTATTTGATCTTCAATAAATTTGTTCCTGAATTAAAAATGATTTTGTAAATTCTCAACTTAATTTTGATGTTATATCTCAACAGAAAATAGATATTTTATGGAAATCGCCTCTTATAATTACAAGTACACGGTATTTATTTTTTATTTGTAAAAAAATACATACTTCAAAATTGTTATTTTGTGTATCGTCTTGAAAACAAAATATATTGACCTTTTCTGTTCCCCTTATGATTCCCCCAATCTCTTTGTTTATTTTATATCTAATTAATAATATGTTTTTCTTTTCATCAATTGCAGCTGAAGTGCCTGTTGGTCCGTATATTAAAATATTTCAACAAACCATTTTATGATACTGTCTATTTCCTAACCTGTACATACAAAAAGTGTTGTCTTCTTTCTCAAATAGTGTTAGTATCTCCGCTATAGCTTTTTTCTTTGATGCATCATCTGTTCTGAACCAATGTTTCGGTGAAAAGGCATCTTGTGTCTGCAAGTTGCTTCGTGGGTCAGGGACGACATGTATACTGTTTGTAATGACACTGCTTTCCGACTTAAAGTTACTGACAACTCTCCATTTCCTTTGCAAACACCTGAAATATATTCAAATTTTTACTTGATATAAGGATTACAGTTGGGTTTGACAAGGGGATCCTATAATATCCTAGTAATGCCAATAGGTGTACTGTCATGTTAAGGAACATCTTAAATATCAAGACTAGTGTTTGAAGAAGCGATCTTTTTAACGTGAATAATTTTTCTCTTCATCATGTTATTCAAATGCAATAAACTTGCGAACTACACGGTGTTTATTTTACCAAAAATAATCCAAAAACACTTGTTTTATGATAAAATGCAATTATTTCCAATGCAGTTTGATTCATTTACATTTTAAATGTTATATATGCTATAAATTTGTTTGAATCGTCGAAAATGTTATAAATATGCTATAAATTTGTATGAATCGTGGAAATAATTTGTCAGAATTATTATGAAGGTGCCAACAATTTTTTATATAACTTGTACAAATTTTCTGTTTATGTTATAACTTGTACGAAGAAACTGAGTAAAAACAATAAGTCTCCAAATTTCGTTTTAGAGACTTCATTATACATTTTATAACATAGTACCTGATTGTTATCAAAGAAAGTCACTACATCCTTATCTGGTGGGCATTGTAGAGGTGTATTTGTGTAGTTTTTTATCCAGTTCCCTATAGTTGTGTTGGATCCAGATGGCTCTCCTGAAGAATTTATGTTGACTGCGTTTTTGCTTCCATTGATATAATACAAAATTAAATTCTTCATAAAATACATGGGTGAGATGAACATTTTGTTTCTGAGATAGTATATCAGATCTATGCACTTAGATATTACCGTGTCATCACTCTGTCTGTCTGCTTTTTGATACAAAATTCCGTCTAAAAATTTACATACTACAGTATTTCTGTTAGTTATGTAGTCTGGAAGTAAAATACAAAATAATTTAATTTATACCTTCAGAAACCAATACCAGATATGGATGTGGAGCGGTGGGAAAATAGGGATTTACTAAGATTTATTGTTGTTAAAATTAGGAAATATGATTAAATCCATCCCAAAGATATAGACATAAAGGTAATAATAGAATGTTTATTTAATAAAGGGGTGAACATTTGATTAAGGGGAGGTGGCTTGTATTTTTAAATGGCCTGAATAATATTGAAAAGAAATATTGTAGCCTACACCTTAAATTTTCTGAAGATAATTCGAATGTCTAGCAGAATCCATAAATAAAATAAAAGCCAAATATAATATATGGCCCTAACGTAAAGTAAAATTATGTTTATGACACGTGAATTGATGGAATTAACAGTCTACCTCAACAAAATTTGTGCTCCCCTTATTTTCAATATTGATTTATCAAACTATTAATTTTTTCTTGTTCCAAATATGATAAATGAAAAAAAAATAATATTGAAACATAAGTACCTTTAACATTGAAATTTGAAAGTATATATCATCTTTGTACAGGTTGATAAGTTAATAGTGTCGTTGAAGATATTTGCACTTTGTGATTTTCCTAAAGCAAACGCCAAGTTCTCTTGTTGTTGAACGGAAATTTCTCCCATTTCCAGTAGTTCTATTATATTTTCCACTTGATCTTCTTGATCTGCTTCAACTTTGACTTTCTTCATTGCAGGCTGTGATCCTGCCATCATATTTTGCTCTGCGTATTGGCAACACCCGTCACACAAGAAACTGTTGTGTTGACGAAGGTCACCATTGTCTTGTAAGGCATCTATTATTGCTCTTTTGATGTTTTTGGAACTTAACCTTTGTACATGTCCTTGCTGAATATCTTTTGTGTATTCCTCGTGGTTTTTCAACTGCATTCTTTTCTCCCCGACATTATTTTACCTGAAATTGATATTTGTGATATGTTCAAGATAGATTGATATGCATGCCAATATTAATTTTTACAACGACGTTTTCTTTAAAGCAAGCGGCCATGTAATTGCCATTTATAACATTACGTAAGTGATTTTAAACAAATTGTATATATCAATACCCCCTTTTTTCCATGGCGCATATATTTTGTACGTGTCGGCTTCGGTTTATTATTCAATCAAAATATGTTTAACCTGCATCTTTAAGAAAATGATTTCAAACATTTTCAAGTCTTATTTTATAGAAAAAAAGTAATTTTGCACTGATTTAGTAAATACGTAGAATATATTTTATGACACGGTTGGCCTGTTGTAGAAAATTTCTTTTTCTTGATCTATTTGCAAGATCAGTGTTCATTGGTTGATTTGCCGATCATGTGCACAGTTGATGGGAAGACAGAATGGCGACCCAAATGCAAGAAGTTTCAAACCTCTGTTGAACAAAGAATTTATTAGCATATTTTATGTATTTTCCTCTAAATGCAAGGGTAAGAAAACAAATGTACTTACTTCCGGTCACTTATTATCACTCTGTCGCCAATATTAGGTGTGTGAATTTGATTCTATTTGCAGATTTATATACCCAAAGAGGCATAGTTTTCCCGCCGATGCACGAAATTATGCGAATTTCTTCCTATAATCGTGGACACAGAAATCAATATTTAGACCCCACTTTAGTGTGAATTTTAACCCCACATTATGGAGACAATCCCAGTTTTGTGTGACGACGCCACAATTGTTGACCTGAGCCCAACCTGTATAACGGTTACACTACTCAACCGTTTATCCGTAGCACACTTTCAGTACATTGTATATGTAAGGGGAATAAAATAAACAGTGCTGTGCGGCAGTTCGTGTAAGCATAAATAAACAAACGAGTTTAAATTCTTGTCGAACTGCGATAAAAGGTAAAACAAAAAATTTATACACATATCAAAACGTACAAAAGATTAAAAAACAAGCAAACAATCCCTACCTCTGTCTGCTTGTTTTTTTTTTTTTTTTATCTTTTTTGACATTTTGATATGTATATATATTTTTTGTTTGACCTTCTTCAGTATATATTGCAGATTTTTACCATTATAGGTCTTGGTTATGCTACTCCTCAATTACTCCTAAACCCCATGTCAAAGTATAGTTCAGTATATATTGTAGATGTTCACCATACCTTTTCTTTGTATTATTTGTCTTTCTTTATCCCTCACTATAATTCATATTGAGCCCTGTAAGTGTCATTGAAAAAAAATAATAAATCGTGCGCACGAAATACTAATTCATGCGTACAAAATACCAAATCCTGTGCTCGATGTACTAAATCGTGCGCAAGAAATACTAAATCGTACGCATGAAATAATAAATCGTGCACACGAAAAAATAAATCATATGCACGAAAGACTAAATCGTGCACAAGAAATACGAATTCGCATGCACAAAATACAACATCATGAGCACGACAAACAAATTCGTGCGCACCAAAAATTAATCGATCCCACGAAATACTATAATATTATTATAATTATATTCTGTTGATGTGAAATATCCAGGTAAATCATGCAGATTGATTTGTTAGCTTGACAGGGATATGAGACCGTATATCCGTTACAGCAAATAATAATTTATAAATGGAAAGTTGCAGCACGCACTTCTAGAAGAATATAATAGTTATTCGGGATTCAAAGAGGATACGGGTTCATATTCCCTGTCTGTACCCTATATCTTCTTCGAGTTACGGCGCAGGGGATATAAAAAAATACAGACAGGTAATATGAACCCGTATCCCCTGTGAAGGTTCTCGAATAACATATAATATCTTACATTGTATTTCTAATTCTTTGTTAAGGAATATTTGCTAAAAATGTTGGAGAGTTAATAACCAATACCATCTTGCGACTGCTATCAAGAAGTCAACATAATATACAAACCAAAAAGGGGAAATAACCCAGTTGTTCTTTTCGGTCACTCATTCTCATCTGTTTACTCTTTAGTTACTTCCGGTATTAACCGAAGTAGAGTCTGAGAGAATTGTTTGCGAGAGCATCTTAGTTCCTGCGACTAAATAACGTATTTTATGATCTGGACACTAGGTGCAGAGGGTCTGCAGTATATGTTGCCTTTACTTCTGTGATCAAAAGAAACAAACTCGCATAAAAACTCAGCTACTTTAAATGTAATTTTATACTGGATTTTAATGTATTTCGATGGCGTCATCTTGTTTTTCAGTAAATTTTCACACTATGACTGATGGAAATTAAATATGTAACTAAGAATATAGCTTAACATGACATGACAAACTTACAAATAGGATAGAGAAAAAAAAGAAGACCCTCAAACCTTTAGATCATGTGGGTATCCAACCCTGTGTACGTCTTGGTGTACGCAAACCTTTACTAGAAACACCTGACCACACCGAATCCTGAGTGATTTACACACAATGTATATGTTTAAGTGCTTTGTTAATTTGCATTTCCTGTACATTATAGGAATGCAATTCATATACCAAGTGTATACACAAAGAGAGGGAATTATCAGCCCAAAAACTCTGATAATGCAGAAAATATGGTAGACAATATATGCACTGGAGATTATATCATGGCAAAGACAAGTCAAATAAAGAATTAAAAAAAAAATTAACACAAATTTCAATTTATAATATGAATCTAGGTAATGTTCAACCATTTCTTGACAAAAGACGGGGGAAGTGGTTACTCCCTGTCACGAACGTTAACGCGGGACAACGTCCTACACGTTTGTATGAATTTGTATTGTTCCTATTGTCGGCGTCGTACTGTCAATGACGTCGACTTGTGCGGAAGACGAACTAGATGTTTATTAAAAATGGTCGAATAATGTAGCAGTCTTTCGTCGTTATACAACTTAGTTATACGATAAACCCGACATATTGTAGCGTGCTAGGACAACAGTCAAGATGGGTATAACAGTCTTAATTCTGGATGTCAAATGTCTGTTTCTTTATAACTTTACTGTCTTATATTCTGTCGACTTTCTGAGACCAGACAATGAGAAACACTAGTGACAATAATCACAGTGAAATGAACAAGATTAGACAACTAACCTTGAAATGAAGGAATGTTAAACACTCAGTTTAAATTTGTGATAAGATTTACAGTCATTAAATTATGGGCACCTAACATGGTCAAGGGGGAGATAATCTACCAAAATATCAAGAAGTCCTCACAAAATATAAACTTGACACAAAATTAAGGGGACGAAGGGGAATGAAACTATTCTTGCATTCGAGTCATTGTACATTGGATGCACAGCTTCTCTCGTGTGTTTAACGGAATGAATAACCAAGAAGGAGGACTAACACTCCAGCAATTATGGTTAAATGCACATTCAACGACACTCGAGAACTGAGATAACAGGATGGGAATATCACAGACTCTCATACAAGAACAGGAACTGTCGAGCAATCAAGTGGTCTCCTGTTTGGACAGAACAAGAGGGTCCACTATCTCACGAGACAGCCAATGGAACCAAACCAGAATAATTATCACCAGCCAATCAGGGTTGTCACTGTTCTGTTAAAGAATGAAGATGATTGTGTGAGCAAATATTATATTATTACTTTCAAATAATTAACAATAATTTACAACATATATTTGATTTTTCTATTATTCAAGTTAAATTCTATGTATATTTCCTTTCAATTTTGGGGTATTTACTTTTGCCACAGTGTTCAACCATTCTTTACTAACACTAATTACTAACTTAAGTATTGTTAACTAACACATTTTGTTCACTAACTCTAATGTTAATTTTATTATCTTATAATTCTATATCACTAGAATGTTTGTTAAAATGCTGGATTCTGGAAACCACAGAAATCCAGAAAATATGTTTATTAAAATACTGGATTCTGGAAACCACAGAAATCCAGAAAATATTTATTTGACTACTTTATTTATTGATTTATTTAATTTCACTTAATCCCTATTAGAAAGGAAAACAATTTCACTCTACAAAGACATGAAATCAATGTCCCTGTAGGATCCTATCATACAAATGAAATGAAGGTAAAATTTACTAGGATATATAGGAAATCACTATAAATCCTGAATATTCCTAATGTCCTGTCCCTATTAAATCCTAACTCCTACTAAATGAACATGGGATAGGGTTGGGGATTGGGAATGGCATGAACTTTATTAATAGTAACATAGCAAATGGTTCCTTAACATAAATGCCAAAAACTATCTGACTGACTAAAAATATTCAGCAGATGAAATACACTGACCTGAGCTAGAACTAAACAAACATAGCCCAGAAAAAGTCAGGAAAATTTAAATGAATAAAAATTTGGCAACCGAACCAAGACATCTTTGGTACAGTTGATACAACCAAAACTAAATCTGAATACACAGATGTAAAATTTTGACAACAAGACTAAGAAAACATTAGTCTGTTGAAAAGCCAAAGGTTTGTGTGAATTGATTCTCTTTGAACTTCATGATCAGTAAATCTGGAAACTAACCAAAACCAACAGGAAACACTGGATAAAAACACTGGTTAAACTGGATAGGATCACTGGTCAAACTGGATAGGATCACTGGTCAAACTGAATCACTGGTCAAACTGGCAGAGTTATGGCCTGGCAACAGAGACTGATTAGAACTGACAGAACCCAAAATTCCTGCGAAAATCCTTTATATATGACCCAGCCCCGATGACCTATCGGTATGACCTAACAACAATCGGGATTAACCTATCAACGATCGGGGAATCGGGATTCATCGGGGAAAGATATCAGGAACCTATCGGGGAATCTAGAAACGTGTGTCTAATTGTCCAAAAAGTAATCCCCGATGAAGCGAATAAAAATCGATAAAATAACATGATTATGGAATACAAAAATCATTCAGCTTCATGTTTCAATAAAAATCTACAATTGTTTAATTCAATAAATAAGTATATTTTCTGTTACAAGCGAGGTATATTCATACACGATGAAATCGTTTCTACTGACTCGATCATCAAGCGCCGAAATGATATAGACTTTGACCTTAGAGGTCACACACACACAAGTGTGAATTAATTTGCATAACACAACAACATGGCGAATCTCGATGTCGAGCAGTGATAAATTCTGACAAACAAACGTAGAATAATGCAATAAAATGGGTTGAACACCGGGAAAAGGATACGAACAGTTAGGTGAGGACCTCGGTAAACTGCCAAAATTAGTAAAAATGAATGACATGTCCAAAAGTAAAATTAATTGCCAAAGTTCTGACCCGTAGGCCGTTCATGCCAAAGTAAGCGTGGTGGGCAGAAATTAACAAAATTTCAGATCTTTACAATATTTTTGTGCCAGTGATCACAGGATATGGATTCGAAGTTAAAATCGATTCATGCTGCCCATCGGGGAATGTGTTGCAAAGATGCTGTCGAAATTTGAAGAGCTTTTAAATTTGCCGCAAAACCTAAACTCAATGACATTCGTTCGCTTGACGATTCACCTACGAAAAAACGAAAGAACAAACACTGTTAGTGGAAATGAATGAGAAGATTCTAGATTCAATTTCGGAAGGGGACATTGAAGAGGAAATCATTAATACAGATGAGTACATGTATACATTAGATAGTCACGTAATGTTCATGATTTTCACAACCGCACATCAGATACACGCATTGAACAAAGGCCGTCGACATCGAGGTCAATGACACACAACCACAAGCTTCCCAAGTTAGATTTGCCGTGTGCTAAATTGGCAAACTTTTTTGGACAGTTTTGAAACGGCAATACACACGAATGACAATCTCACACAAATACAAAAATTTACGTATTTGAATACCAAACTTCGGGGAAGTGCCGCTGAAACCAGGGATTTGCATTGACAAACGGAAACTATGAAACTGCAAATCTGTTAACCAAACGCTATGGACACACAAGCAAATTAATTCATGCCTATATGAAAGCATTTATGTCTTTACCCACACCATAAAATGAATTGAATAGCTTACGGAAATATGGAGATAAACTCGAATCTTTTGTTCGTGGATTGGAGTCATTAGGTCGATCCCAGGACAAGTACGGGTCACTTTTAGTACCTGTTGTACTTGACAAATTGCCATTTGAGATCTATACGAAAATCAGTTCTTAAAGATTATGGTAGAGGCAATCTGAGTCTAGAACACTTAGGGAACGCTATTTCTAGTGAAACTGAATTACTTGAGGCGAGTTATGATCATGGAATAGGACAGACCCACCCAACAGTACCTACATGTACTTTTGTAGCCGAAGCAAAATCGTACCGACGAAACGGAAATAACTCAAGTTATTTAAGAAACGGACAAAGCACTAGCTTAACTAGTAAACCATGTATATTTTGTCATGACATCCATGCACCATCTTTTTGTACAAAAGTAAGGTATCAGAAAACACGAATGAGTAACAATTTATGTTTTAACTGTCTGGGATCACATCATGTTAATGAATGTAAATCTAAACACACATACCGCGACTGTGGAAAGAGACATCATTCTAGTTTGTGCACGAGTCGCAGTAGCGATACGAAGGATTATAATATTCGCAAGAGTGAGAACACGAACAAATCGAAAGGAGCAGATACGCGTGTATTATTGAAACCCGTCAAGCAATCGGAACCCGTCAATTCAAACTTAGTAAATGACAGAAAAGGATGAGACAAACACTGCCATACTGCATTTTGCATCAAATCATCAGTCGACTGTATTACTGAAAACTGCAATTTCGCCCGTATGGTCTCAAACCGCGTGTAAAGACGCAAATATTCTCTTCGACGAAGGTGCTCAACGTTATTTTGTCACTGAAGATTTAGCAGGGACACTTAATTTGAAAATCGACGATAAAGAACTAGTCCAGCTATGGAGTTTTGGAGATACAGGGAACAATGTGCGACAAATATCGAAAGCTACGCTAGTGATTGAAACTGAAGACAGGAGTAAAATACCAATTGAAGTGTTAATTGTACCTACTATTGCCGTGCCTCTTCAAAACCACTTTAGACAATTAACCCGTAACAGTAATTACTAACGAAGACTACATTTGGCACACCCCATGGCCGAAAGTGACACATTTGATATTGAAGTGCTGATTGGAGCCAATTACTATTGGCAGTTTGTAGAGGATCATGTTGTACGTGGTGATGGCCCCGTTGCAATGAAATAGAAACTTGGCTATCTTTTATCAGGTCCGTTGAAGGAGTCAAAGGCGCAAGTATTATCTACAATGAAAAACATACTCAATTTGCTTATTTCACACAAAACAGAGGAGCGTAATATTGAGTCGTTTTGGAAAGTAGAATCGATTGGTATAGATTCTTCCGAGATTGATCAGGAAACTGATTTTATGAAACAATACCAAGAAAAATCTTTTGAGTTCCGAGGAAACCAGTATGTTGCAAAACTACCGTGCAAGGACAATCACGATGAACTTTAACAGAATTATACTGTGTCTAAAAGGAGAACCGAAAATGTAATCTGAAGATTATGCAAGGAGCCGAAAATGTTGGAAAGATACGGAAACATAATTTCTGAAACGGAGCACCGTGGATTTATTGAAGCAGTAGACAAAAATGAACAGACATTAAAAATGGTACATTATATACCACACCACCCGGTAATGAAGGATTCGAGTACGACACCTGTACGTGTGGTATATAATTGCAGTTGCAAACCATTTGCTGATCATCCTAGCCTTAATGATTGTTTAGCTGACGTGCCTCCTCAATTAAATGACTTAGTCAAAATAATGGTGAGATTCAGAAGACACCAAATTGCCATCACAACAAACATCGAAAAAGCATTTCTGCATGTTGGTTTGCACGAAGATGGCCGAGACGTAACCAGATTTTTATGGTTATCTGATGCCACAAACCCAGAAAGTCCGTAAAAGATATATCGATTTAAATCCGTGCTATTTGGAGCGAAGTGTTCGCCATTTATTCTCAACGCCACATTGTTAAAACATTTAGCACAAAACAATTCAGATTTTTAGTGAATATTCTCAGTAAAAGACAGACAATTTTCTGTTCAAATTTAATTATATACTTGTAATTTTGTTAAAATTTTACTTTTGCGGCGGGGAGAAATGCCAAGAACGTTAACGTGGGACAACGTCCTACACGTTTGTATGAATTTGTATTGTTCCTATTGTCGACGTCGTACTGTCAATGACGTCGATTTAGGCGAACTAAATGTTTATTAAAATGGTCGAACTATGTAGCAGTCTTTCATTTTACAACTTATACGATAAACACGACACTCCCAAACCTTACGACTTTGGTACAGTCTTTACTATGCTGAACTTTATTGCCATAATATTTTATCCACATATTAGTATAATGATTTTGACACATTAGTAAAAAAACTGATTACAATAAAATCGGGAGCAATAACTCGCATAAAGAGTTGTTAAAAGCCTTTGATGTAGTTGAATGTAATGTGGCCCTTGATATGCTCTACATTTTTGCCATCACATTTTATCAGCCATTCACTATAGTTTGGGAAATATTAATCTAAAACATTACAAATTAATGAATCGGAGACATCATGGGACGACTTTGAGATCATGTTCAAATCGAAGTATTGCCAGAGCATTTTTTATCTTAAATTTTATCATCCGTCAATAAAAGTTTTCTAAATATTATTCAAAAATTGAACAAAATAGCAAATTACGGGCAAGTGCACTTGAAATAAGAATGGGATGACTTATTTCCAATCGTATTGATATATTTTTCCATAGCTGGAAGTTAAATGCATCAATCAGAAAACGCAACAAATGCAATATACGAAGTTATAAGAAAAGGCCAAAGACTAAACCTTTCAATCCAATGTACCATTAAACAAACAAACAAACAAACAAAAAAAACAAAAAAAACAAAAAACAAAAAAACAAAAAAAATAATAATAAAATGAAAAAAAAATAAAATAAAATAAAAAAAAGTAAATAAATAGATAAAACTTTTTTTATGCATGTAAAATTTTAGAATATGAAAGCACCGAAGTCTTAGAAAATTAGCTGAAAAAAACTACTTTTTCAATTAAAACAACAACTCAAAGTGTGGTCATTTACAGCGAACTATATGATTATCCCTTATATGTTGACGTTCAAGTAAGAATAGTACTAATTATTTCTCTTTGAATGTGTTTCCTTAGAGTCCAAGTTATGTTGTCCGCTGGCAGCTATCCTAAACATAGCTCGGGCCTGGAAATACCATTTTTTGAAATGGACAATCTAAGAACTGTCATGGCCCATTTGGTTCCAACTACCCAAGTAGTTTCAGAGGAGAACATTTTTGAATGTATTTCCCATAGAGACCAAGAGAGGAGTAATGTGGCCCGGTTTAGTTAATTTTGACCATATAGTTTCAGAGAGAAGATCTTTGAATATGTCACCTCCATTAGGTTCAATGTTAAGCTATGTTCATTACTGGGAGCCATCTTGAATATAGCCCTGACCTTAAACATTTTTTTTTGCGGAGGACCACGTTAGGACTATTGTGGCCGAGTTTGATTCCATTCGGCTAAGCAGTTTCAGAGATCTTTGGATGTTTTGTCCCATTGGATCCAATATTAAAAATTTGTTCCCCACTGGCGGCTATCTTGGATATAGCCCAGACTTGAAAAACATCTTTTTGCAGAGGACCATTTAAAGACTTTTGTGGTCATGTTTGGTTCTAATCGACTAAGAAGTTTCAGAGGCGAAGATCCTTGAATGTGTTTTCCCATAGAGTGCAATGTTAGAACTATGTTAAAAACAAAATATGGAGCTATATGGACATGTGAGCTGTTAAAATGGGTGAATTTAAAATCTAAAAAAAAGATGACCCGTGTAAGATCGATGCATGCGACCTCATTTTACCCCGGTAAATGGCCAACCATAAGTGTTCATTTTCGTGATAAAACATCGTTCCCATGATTATTGAAACGTCACAAAACACTTGACTTTACTTGCAGGTGTTTCTTTTCGTATTTTTCGGAAGAAATAGGAACTTGCATTCGATCAAAATCAACGATCGGGATATCTGTCACCCTTTAAGAAGTTATGCGTCTATCCTTTCGTTTCGCTATGCCCAACTCGAGAAAAGGCAAATTTCCCACACTAATGAAAGATATCCAGTTCCTCCGTAAATGGTGTTTTACGGTGGAAGATGACCCATATAAGATTATATGCGACCTCGTCTAACACCGGTAAATGGCCAACAAGAAGTGTATGATACAACAACTGTCACCATGATTAAACGTCATAGAACACCTGACGTCACAATGTAAAATATACTCAAGTGGCGACGACTTTGTTCACACAGTATATAGGTTTTCAGATGTTTGTATACGTGTTTTATAGAAGACATAGGTACTAGCATTGGATGAAAAGTTAGATCAAGATATCTTGCATTCATGTAAGAAATTCTATGTCTCTCCCTCTCGTTTCGCTACGCTTCACTCGAGAAAAGGCGAAATTTCTTGCTCTTGAAAGATATCCTGATCTTTAATCTGATCTAAAACAAGATCCTTTTCATCTTGCACACCCCCCATATTAGATTCATATGGTTTTACAGAGGGGTGTAAGACAAGCTACTTTTAACAATATACTCGTCTTAGTCTACATCAATTTAAAAGTATATAATTTAAGAATGTATTTTCCTGAGGGGTCAAAACTTGCCTGCTTAGTTTTTTCCTGAAACCTTTTTTTATAAGTCGGAGGCCCTGAAAAAATCACTTTTGAAGAGAAAACCGTTTGTCTGTGTGCATATTGTTTATGCTGTCGGCAGGGGTTAAAATTTTTTTCAGAACCTTACTGGTCCAGGACTTGTAGCTCAAAGAAATTCACTGGTCCTGACCAAATTTTCAGTGGTCCGTACAGACTTGCCCAAAATTTTAAGTAAGTCCGAGACTACATTTTTTTCATTTCCCATAGGGTAACATATTAACTTTTATCAAGGATTAAATAAAAATTCTATGCTGAAAGTTAATTATTTTTATCTATACCAATTCATCCTTTGACTGGTATTATATATAAAATTCACAAACTTCCAGATCCTTTTTCCTTGACAGCCAACAACATTAAAGTACCAAAATTGATAAGTCCAGAGAGTTCTGAAGATAAAAAAAAATTCCCTTCTCTCTCTACCTGTTCATATAATAATGATTTTTGTAATACAATACATTTGAAGCCTGTTCTTGCCCTGAGCGCAGAAAAAAAATAAAGACCAAAGAAAAAATGCACCAAAAACGCTAGGAACAATATTCGAAGGACATATAAATGACCAAAGAAAAAATGCAGCAAAAACGCTAGGAACAATATTCGAAGGACAATGAGAACAGGCAAGAAGAAAACTGAACTCGGGCCTGGATGTCGTATTACTACAGTTACGATCGGTCATTACTTACAAACTTTATAAGTAACTTACGACCAACGTTACGACTCACGACTTTTGATAAAACCACTGAACACGAAATGACATCATGTTGATCAACTTTAGTTTTACGCTTATATCATCGATAGGGATTTCCCGTTGCTGTCAAGCGCGAAGAAGATCAGTCTTCAATGCGCTTGAAAGTAAGGATCAATCTATATATGTTTTCAAAGTTTATAATTGAGTTGGATCAATGAAAAAGTAAACAACGTGAAACGTGAAGTAAATCATTTCCTCTGATTTTTCACTGGTCCGTCGGACTTTTTGAATGGTGTTATGCACTGGTCCGTAGTTTAAATTCTCAGGTCCCGGACCTAGGACCAGTGAATTTGTTAACCCCTGCTGTCGTCATTTGAAAACCACTATTTTTGGTAATTTTGTGCAAATTTTATCAATTTTGGCCAATTTGGATAAATCTTTGGTAAAAATAATCATTTTTACCATAACGTTTTCTGTCAAAGTTCCATGATTGTTAGATTTCATGAATCCGAAGAAAAATCACTGATAAAAAGAATAGGTCCGTGAATATATAAGAAAGTTTTGTAAGAAAATGTTGTTTTTTCGGTCAAATTCAAGACTTCATAAAATCTGTAAAACTCATTTTCAACATTTCCACTAACTCACCAAAACTCACCTTTATATGCTTTAAATAGTTAGACAATTAAATCTTTTAAAACTTAAAAAAGAAATCATATGAATAAGATGTTTACTTTTATTGAAAATTAATTTTTATTATCCCTACCCTAAAATCTGTTAAATTCTGACCATGATCAATGGTCAAATCTGGTAAAAAATTCAAGTTTTCAAATTTCTCGAAAACTGCTGGTCGTTCGACGGTGATTAGTCTTATATTTTGGACACTAAGGGGGAGAACATTAATCATACACCAGTGAAAGTGCCAGACAAAAAAAAATCCCGGACAACTTCGGGTAAGATTTCTAGCGTCTCGGACTCAGCAAGCTCCGTTAGAGAACTTGAAATCTTACCCTTTGGTGTTTGAGATTTTTCTGTCTGGAATTCTCCCTGGTGTTAGATCCATATATTCCAATTGGGGCGAATGTTAAAACTATGTTATCCTTGGCAGCCATCTTGGATGTAGCTTGAATCTGAAAAAAATACCGTTCTTACAGTGGACTATCTAGGAAACAATGTTTGGTTCAAATTGTCCTAGAAGTTTCAGAGGAGAAACTCTTTGCATGAAAAGTTTAGGACGGACGGACGGACGGACGATGAACGTTAAGTGATGGCAAACTCACTCTGGTTCTAAAAAGGATAACAGGAAACACTTACAATGGATGAGAGATACAGTTACATGCCACAATGTAACAAGGAACTGAACAAGAAAGGATAAAAGATAAACGTTAACAACGACAGGAACTCGGGACAGAAGGATTTGGTACCGGCACTAGAAAAAACCAGTGGTACGGTTTAACGGGTTTGAATTGTTACCAGAACCTTCCCTTTCTCTTTAGTGTTTCGCTATTGTATAATAAGCATACGAATAGCTCAAAATATAGGTAGACCACTTACTCCATGGCCGAAATCTTAATTAATAAGGACAAAACGCAATTTTGAAAGATGGGTCAAGGAGTGCTCGCCACTAAATGTCGGTTAGCTCAAGGAGTCTTTCCTGATGGTAAACCCCTAACGAAGAAAAATCAAATTCTAAAGTTTCAGAAGAGTTTTTTATAGAATCATCATATATTTGATATTTTACGAAAGATATGGAGTAAATGAACATGAGACCATAACATATATGTTAATTCCAACTGCAATAAATTTTAATGAGCTGTATGGCCATTTCGGAAATTAATTCCTCATCAGCGGCACTAGAGTGGGCATCGGAAGCATCAGTGGGTGGCCACTATGCATGTAAAACACACAGGTTTGATCCCTAAGCTAATCTAACGGATACATGCAGAATATCCTGTTTATATTTCATATTATGTAAAGAATGTATTAAAGTTACTTCCAAGTTTTTCTTGATTCTTATCGGTTTCTGGCATTTTACCAACATTTGAATAACATCGAGGATGAGAAATGCTCTTAGTAATAAGCCGTATCATATTTTGATATCAAATGTTCATGATTCAATGAAACTTTTTAAATGTATTTAAGAATTTATGAAATCTGTAACCTTGTTGTAAAATCTTAGATGTAAAAAGTAAGGTTACGTTCATTGAAGTCGACGAAAGTAGAACAAGCGTGTGCGAATCGTACTAGTTCAGATATATGGAGCTATATGAACGTTTCCGTGAAGAAAAGGGAAATTAGTTATACTGAAATCAAAATCATCCCTTTTTGTTATAATTTTACCACAGTAAAAGATGATAGATCCAGAAAGAGCAATATTTGGAATAAGTGTTTGATTTTCAGTCTCAGTTCTTGTGGGTAAATGATGGCGACGTTGGGGTTGTTAATGGTAAGGATATCACCAATATATCATTGCTATTATCATTGAAAATAGAAATAATCGATAACTGTTTTATGGGTATAGTAGTTTTTCAATAAAGTTCCGTTTGTAAAAGAACAGAAAAAGATCTAAAGTGAGAGGTGTACAATTTGTACCCATGGAAATTCCAATCTGATATCATGGACAGGGTATCATCTTGTAAGGCAGGTGTCCAACCAAACAAAGTCAATACAACCATTTCATTATGAAGCATCAAATGAGCCACGTTTCGAGTATAAAATTCTGATCTCAAGCCACTCAAGTTCATTCATGTTCCGTTCAGTCATTTGACATCTTAAATTATCATGATGATTAACAGCATTGTACTATCTCAATGTTATTAAAAACTCTAAAACATGTGCGATGTTGATAACAGATACGTTCTTTATTATTACTTGACAAAAAGACGTATCATACTAGAAGCTATGATGATCTAATTGTGCTTCTGAAAATCTTGTCTACGGTATAGAATGCATTTTATATGGCCTTATGTATTTAGGCGAAACAATGGGAAGACTGAAAGAACGCGAGAACGGACAAAGATCTGGAATCAACACCATGAAATTTCCTACCTTTTACCAACATTTTATTCTACCGAATCATTCTATACTCTCAATAAAAGTACTAATTCTAGAAAAATACACCATCCTACTAACAACCCAAACCTAAGTACACCTCTTCGTAGACAAAAAGAACATACTGGATACTTCACTAGGAAAGGCTATATCGTATGATTGTAACGACAAAATTGACAATAAAGGTAATCTATCCAGCCTAAGGTGTAATGATATAAATGTGATGCGCATTTTGACAACAATCCTAGACGAAAACGAAGTCATTGCCATCGCCATTATAAATTGCCAAAACTTCGTGATGTAACTATACAGGGCCTACTTTCTTTCGTGGATTCCATCACATTTACACAAAACTGTACTCTTTACCACTTACTAAATTCAATTCTTTGTATTAAAAGATCTTTAGAAAATTCTGTTAATGATCAATCCTCATCTTTATACAAGTTAGACGCATTGGTCAACATAGGATATTCTACCCTGTTAATGAACACAAAAATTTAGAACATCGTTCGTTCCTACCGATAAAGTTTGCTATTAAGTGTTTGGATGCCATCAACCCTGCCAATATACTGCACGAAAATTTGTCTCATATTTCAGAACTCCTCTGGTTCTCTAGTCCGATGCCTTAAAGAGTTTTGCACACCGTCCCCCATTTTCGTGAATATTTTCTATTGGTCAAAATAAGACATGTGACTAGTTTGCATAATTCTTGTTAGAACTTCCTAGCTCATATGCTAGAATCAGGGGTATTTTACTAATTTGCATATTAGTAGCGTGCCAAACAGACGATTTTGGCAATTTTGGAGTAACGGAAAAACACACATCTAAACTATACATTTGCAAGTTATTTTTGTTCGCATATCAACTTGAAATTTTGAGGGTTTAATCAAATTTGGGCATTTCCTTTATTAACTTCTCGATAACGGTAAACATATCCCTCATAATTTTTGAAGATATGTTAAATTTTTATTTGTATTTCCAATCATATTCAAATATGTCAGAAATTCAACGTTGTTATTTCATGTTAAATGAAAATGTCGTTAATTTAAGCTGAAATTAACACCGGAATCAGGACCGATAAATTATAAAATAAGTCAAAAATAACTTGCATTCTGTGGTCCAAATATATATTTAGACTCGAACTCTCAAGTACGTAGCTTTCCAACAGCATATTAGAGAATGATACAACTTTAGAGATACCATATCTCAAGCTCCATTAAAGGTTTCACTTAAAAACGAAATTAAAGAAGTCTTTCCCACAGAAACTTACTTTGACAGCATAAAATATCAAATTTAATTGTTGTTCTATCATTTAATACAAAAATTAACCGTGAGTGATTCCTTTAACCCAAACTCGAGAGCTAAGCGTCTTTTTGACCTAGTGTTCCTCACTATATCGAAAATCTTATAGTTCTTGTTTGTCAGCCACGTGCCCAGTATAGATACAGTACAAGTGTAACAATAGAACTGTCCGGTAACACCCGTTATACGGATAGTATTTCTGAAACAGGTCAAGGTCCGAGGGCGTCAGGTCGAGAACTTGACTTGATTACGAGTGCAGAAAAACTATCAATGTCATGGACAAATTTGTCCTTGATATGCATTTGTCTGGCAAAATAGCTAATGCGACAGTTTTACGATGGCTTCTTGTCAAAACGGCACAGTCCCGCTTCGAATTTCAAACTAAATGTTTATGCATAGAATAGATGTAAGCAATTAGCAGAATCTCTCTTGATGTGGAAAAGTATGTACTGAGTTGCATTTTTATAAAATCTTGCAAAATTTCTTCCCTGCGCATTTCAATTACACGGGAAGTTGATGTAATTAACACCTGCATCATTGTCTTGCGAAACGGTTTTTGCATTTTTATGACTAAGATAACTCAATTTATTGATAATATGACATTTTTTGTCAAAAATATTATATTCAACACCCCTTTCAATCAATTGCGCAATGATGCACATAGCAACGATGAAAGCAACAAAATGGCGGCATACTTGAGACTGGAGACTGCGGAGATCGCTGTACTTCAAATTAATTCAGTAGAAATTAGAGCATTGTTTTCCGGTTTATTAGGATAATTTCTCACATCTCGATAGTTAAATTTTCAACTTTTTAAAGTTCTCAGGTAGACCTTGAACTTTAAAATGTGAAAATTTAACTATCGAGATGCGAGAAATATACATAATAAACTGGAAATAATGTTAGAGACTATATGAAATGTCTATCTAAAATTAAATTCACATAATTTTTTTTATTCAAAAGAAGATTATAACATTCTGGCGATTCCTTAAGAAGTGGTTAAGATCAGTCAACCAGGGTCAAAATAGGGGGTAGATAGGGATAAAACCAAAATTACCGAACTGAATTGTCAAGTGCAAAATTCAAAGAGAAAAAACACAAAGCAAGTCGAAATTAATCAGAAAATTGTAGACCATAATGGTCCTGACTTGATACAGATACTTAAAAAGAAATGGTTGGTTAAATCGGTTTTTATGGTGCACAAAACATCCCCTTCAATTGCCATAGAGTCCGACAGAAACACAACAGGGATTGCTATTGAAATATCGTAGACAGTAAAAAGAAATAATCACCCCAGTTTTAAGTAAAAAAAGAAAAATTGAATCACGGCTCGGACAGAAACTTCATTTTTTCCAGAAGGACTGAATAGATG
Organism: Modiolus philippinarum; assembly: GCA_002080025.1. Taxonomy (NCBI): domain Eukaryota; kingdom Metazoa; phylum Mollusca; class Bivalvia; order Mytilida; family Modiolidae; genus Modiolus; species Modiolus philippinarum. The sequence continues at coordinate 72,006 of MJUU01007265.1, forward strand.
GAATGAATACTTTGCATTGTTTCATGGTCAGAAATGGAAAAACATTATACCTTGTATAAAACTGAAAATAGATTTCAATTTTTGAATTTCAAAATCCGTCCTTCTTACAATCCGGGTTGCTAGCATGCTCAATACTCTCACTAATTACATTTTTTATCCTACAATAACTTTTTTTTATTTTCATTCTCAAATTATTTGATACCAAGTAACTCAATACCGAAGTTACTGTGAATTTTGATTCTGCATATGCGCATTTCGACAACTTATGTCTCTTCAGTGCAGATAAAATCCAAATGTTTGGAATACCATAAATCCAAATATGTTTCAAAACTGATAGAGAACAAATTACCAAATATGATCTAAATAGAAAGCCAAAATCAGCTAAGGACAGAGCTTTGCATGAGGGAGATACTCCTTAGTTTCAACAAAATTTACAAAAAATTAGATATTGTAAGGTTCTAAAAAAGAATCGGCTTTCGGGTCAGCACCGAAGTAATGACTACTGGGCTGGTGAATACCCTCGGGGACTTACAGTCCACCAGCAGAGGCATCGACCCAGTGGTAACAAATAACTCAATACCAAGGTGATGTGCATATTTTACACAGTGACTAGCATATGTTAGTCATAGGACATCTACCAGACCATCTTTGACACTCAAAGGAAGAATTTCCAAAGTCCAGTATTCTTTTTCAAAGTCACTTCTATAAATATCAGATGACTTTGATACGTATTGTTTATTGATCGAGAAAATGTAAGACATGTTTTAATTACTTTTGAATTGTGTATGTAGCAACATGGATTCAAAAAGATCATAGGATTTCTGTGTGAATGAAATATTTACATATAAAAACATCTTATTGGCACAAAACATGTACCATATATATATATCTAACACTGTCTCTGTAATTAAATATAATGATAGACTGAATGAAAGAATTTATAAACAAGCACCCTTCGACCCATCCTTCATAATTAGGTTTTGTCCTTTTCTCTGTTTCATGATTGTGATCATGTAGTAAGTGATCTACCTGCAATGTCTTTTTTCTTTTTGTATTTTGAATACAATAGGGAAAAGGAACAGAGAAAGGTGAGGTTTGTGTACCCATAAACCGACTTAACCATACTGCTTGCTTTTGCTAGTGCCGATACCAAGTCTGGATGTCCAGAGTTCCTTGTACATGTTGTAGTTTCCTTGCATTGTTATTGAAATTTTCACCCTTGTTATCCCCTTTTTTATTTTGCCTATAATTTCAATCTTTTAATGTATTCTCTGTATCATATTATAGAAAGTGGAGCCATCACCGGTTTCTGACGTTTATATTAATTCTTTGTACAATTTAGTCATAGGAGATATTCATTAGATCGCATTTGTCTAATGGCGTACTGTAATTTTTCCGTCTCGTCTCTTACTTCACATTATATTAATCTATGATGGTTATTATGTTGAAAGAATGTATTAATTAGCAATTAATGTTATTTTGTATAGAATAACGTCATCAGAGAGAACTCTGTGTGAATGATTTACTTGTATGCAAAAAAGGTGTTGTTCTTGACACAAACATGTGTCATTTTCATGGTTTCTGTTATGAAATCTAACAGAATGCTTGACTGCCTGAAATAATTTATATGTAGTTCTATAATTTTAATCTAAATCTCGTCAAATTACATTTAGATACGTGTATAATAAATCATATTAATCACCTATCATTCTGTTTAATTAAGTAAGACAGTCAAATGGTTCACATCTATTGCACATATTTTTGTGCCAAAAACGACAACTAAATGTGACGATTTTTCCTCTTTATGTCTAAAAGCTGAAGTGGATTACCTGTACATATTGCTCTTTATATATGAAAGAGGACATTCTCAGCTAGATTCACGTCTTCCCGGATTTGACGATACCGATTTTTAATTTTTTTCCTAGATTGACTCACTTACTTTGTGAAGGGTGCTGTTAACAGAGCAGGATGTGCTTACCCTTCCGGACCACCTAATTTCCCTCTCGAATTTTAAGGGAGTTTACACTGTTGGTGCTTTATTTTTTGTATTGTCTCGTGTATCATACTGGTAGATTTTTAATTTTTGTCTTCGTTAGTGATGTTTGTGATACAGATTTGTCCCTTTCAACGTTTCAATACTAAAGTAATAACAAAAACTTTAGCATTGTACTGTTTGAGGGTAAGCGAAATACACGTACGATGGATTAAACCGGTAACGTAAATGGTGTTTTACGTTGGAAGATGACCCATATAAGATCGATACATGCAACCTCATCTTACACCCGCCCGGTAAATGACCAACCAGAAGTGTGTGATACAACAATAGAACCATGACTAAACGTCATAGAACACCTGAAATCACAATGTAAAGAATACTCAAGTGGCGACGACTTTGTTCAGACAGTTTAGGTTTTCAGACGTTTGACTTCGTGTTCGTGAAAATTAAGATCAAGATATCTTGCATTCATGTAAGAAATTCTATGTCTTTCCCTCTCGTTTCGCCACTCTCCACTCGAGAAAAGGCGAAATTTCTTACTCTTGAAAGATATTTTGATCTTTAATCTGATCTAATACAAGATCCTATTCATCTTACAATATTAGATTCATATGGTCTTACAGAGGGGTGTAAGACAAGCTACTTATAACAATATACTCGTGTTATAGAAAAATATGAAAGGAATGAATATGAAAGGAAATGGAGTGAATGTACATGAGACAAAAACTTACACGACACATAGAAAACTCTAGTTAATCAAGGATAGGGCTTTTATTCCTGTCTACATTTTGATGTCGCTTGATGGTCTTCAGCCAGAGGTGAATAATTTTCACCCCCTCAAGTGAGATCAAGAAGGCCCCTAGGGTGCACTTAAGCGGTATCCTGACAAAAATGTTGAGCAACATCGATTGCAGCTAAAATATGTCATTGAAGCAACACATGTCGGGAGCGGTCAAAGAGAAAAATGTAAATCCAGGCAATGTCTGCCTACAAATATTTGTCATTTAGTAGCCCGACAAAGGACAAAAATAAGGAGAAAGACAACATCGATAGACAACACGGGGCACATCGAAATAATGTAGGCAAACCTTGCAGTGTAACTTAGGTTGAAAAGGGCAAACATAGTCGTCTGTACAGATTATAACATTTGAGTAAAAACAATAAAAATATTGAACAAGGGGGAGTAAAGCAATAAAATCCGGATAATTGATGCAATTTTTCTCTTCTCATAGTAATACGTTAAAAATATATTAGTAATAAATAACTTTTGGAAAGGGTGGGAAATAAACGATAATACGTACTCATTTTGAGTTTTCTTTAATAAAGTGATGCATGAATTCAAGGTTTACAATATTTTATCGTTTTCAACAGTGTATTATGTGCAAATTATTGTATCTTTAGTTAGAATATTATACAATTACGGCCCTCTGAAGAGGTGAATATCTAAAATTGTCAACCGTACTAGGGTTATTTCCCCGAGAGCTTTAGCCCGAGGGAAATAACCCTAGTAGGTTGACAATTTTAGATATTCACCTATTCAGAGGGCCGTAAATGTTTTATTATACCGAACAAACAATGGATAAAATATTTAAAAAAAAATATTTACATGTATGTAAAATAATGAAATCACTTGATTTTTTCCCCTGTTGATATCACATTCTGCTTTGCATGTGATCTTGTCTCTTTTGCAATTAGTTATACATATTTTCTTCGTATTTCTTAGTTTCATGGATTTTATTGAGTTAAATATGAAACCAACAAATATAAATATCATTGTCAGTGTTCTGACATAACACGAAGTCTTGCCCAAAACCGATATCTCTGGGAGAAACTTGAACTAATCTTGGATTTACCCTAGTTTGACACATCATATACATGTATACTTGGAGCATCGCCATCGGATTTCGTGGCTTTAAGTGTCATCTCGATTACGACGTCATGATTTCCATTGAAAAACAATGTAATCAACGAAAACTAATGTCCCACGATAACCCATGATCATACGGTAAATCATCTTTTCCTTAATTATTTTGTTCCCTTGCTTAAAATAATCTTACCTTATTTGTTTATGAAATCAATTTTTATATCCGTAAGTTTGACAAGACGATCCGGCCTTACGACAAATCCGTCCCTGCCTATCCGGCCCTGTACTTTCCGGCCTCATTCCAATCCGGCCCTGTCTCAAAAGCCGATCCGGGCTTGCGATATATTATGCATTACTGCTGTTTTCTGCGAAAATTTTCTTATAAGAAGTTGAACTTGTTTTCGCCATAAGAAAAATTTAACTTCATATGCCAATTTTATACCTTTGAAGATGGAAAGCATACTCATGATCTAAAGTTTATATTATTAGTTTTAGCATGTTTGTGACGGTCTTTTATTTCTGGTGTTCTCATATTTGCGTGCATCTGGACTCTGACTTATACTTGAGTTTTATTCTCTCGGCATACTTCTACAATTGTTTCTTAGATATAGATATTTCTAACATTTCAATAAAAAAAACTTGGTATACAATTAAGAGGCTATCCCTCACTGTACGTTTTCCTTTGCAAATGGTTAAAACTCCTTCGTTCCTTGATTGTGTAGTCCTGAAATTCATGACTCTATGAAGCTTTTTTTTATTTGGACTTTTACTGTGTAACACAGTAAAAGTCCAAATAAAAAAAGCTACACAGAGTCATGAATTTCAGGACTTTTGATTATGCAGAAATTTAAACAAAACAACTATATAGTATCAATTTGCAATACAGGGACGGATAGACCAAGGCCGGATTGTCATAAGGCCGGACTGACATAGGGCCGGCTGTTGTAAGGCCGGATGATCTCGAAATCGTTCTTGCTTATAAACCATTAATTCCTCATGGTCATTGATTTGTCACTACAATAAACTGTTATGTAGACTTGGAAGAACCGCCACTGAATTGAACGCACTTACAGTTGACATAATGCATTCTCTAAGCCCATAGAAATGAAAGATTGAACATCTTCACAAAACAATGAACTTAAATAACACATTTCTTCTGTCTTTTCCCACATAATCATGAACCTATCGCTTTTAATGATAGCAATATCTATTTCCTTCTGGAAATGGACCAAACATAAATCCCTTCTGTTCAAGTGTTTCGAAGTTGAACTCACTGTCATGATTTGTCAAAAGAATATTGCGCAAAGCATGCCAATGCCAATTATGTTGCCTTTTTAGTATTGTCGGTGTCCTTATTATCTAGGAGCTGGTCCAAATACTCATCGGTTGAACTGCCAAACCTGACACTGGCAGCTGCCATTTGTGGGATGATAAAGTGAAGAATATGAACACAATACTAGTACTACTAGTATTGTACAATACTAGTTAAATATATATGTACCAGTATTGTACAATTCTGGAAGATACTGGAAAATACTGGTTAACCAGTATTGCAGATACTGGAAGATACTGGAAAATACTGGTACAAC
>MJUU01007266.1:18642-32924 GCA_002080025.1 Modiolus philippinarum
AAAATTTTAGTGATTACAAAGGGTAATTACTTCTAAATGGGTATCAGGATCATTTCCATCAAAATTGGAGGGTAGGTAAATCATGAGATGGCAAACATTTCATCAATTTACACTTAATCTATATCTTCTATAGTTATAGAAATAAAAGACGATAATGGGAAAATTTTTTAAAAAATTGATGAACAAAGGGCAAGAACTCCTACATGGGTCACCACTTTCTTTCGAAATTTTCAGGATCAATAGATCTTGTTTAACTGATCATAATTGCAATTTACAGTCCTTATCTATCTTCAATAGTTTTCGAGATAAAAGCCAAAAACCAACAAAAATCATAAAATATTGATATTTCAAGGGCAGTAACTCCAACTAGGGTCATCACTTTCTTTCAAAATTTCCAGTATACATAGATCTTGTGTCACTGATCATATTTGCAATTCAAAGATGTTATCTATCTTCAATAGTTTTCAAGATAAATGCCAAAAATTACAAAAATCGATAAAAATCAACATTTCAGGGACAATAACTCAAAATCGGTCAGTCTGATTCTTAAGAAATTTTCAGTGTATGTTTATAATACCCTGCTTATTATTCTAGATCATTCAATAATGACGCGTTTTGTATCGTTTTGCAGAAAATTGCAAAAAAATATAAAAAATCTCTTAAATTCAGCATTTCAGGGGCAATTACTCAAAATTGGGTCATCAGATTTTTCCGAAAATTTCAGGGTTGATTGATCTTCATCTGCTGATCATTTTAAACTTTTCAATTTTGACGCGTTTGGTATTGTTTCCGAGATATTAGCTAAAAATAGCTGTTTTACCCCTATGTTCTATTTTTAGCAGCAGCGGCCATGTTGTTTGACCTGCGACATAGAAAATAACAAATTTGAAACTAGACACCCTAATGATGACTTAGTTTAAGTTTGATTCCATTTGGCCCAGAGGAGAAGATTTTTGAAAAGTGGGTTAACGACGGACGACGGACAGACGGACGGACGACGGACAGACGGACGGACGCCAAGTGAGCTAATAAGAAGTGTAAGTATCATAACTTGGAAAATAATCCGATCAGAACCAGATTCGAACTTGACCTACTACCCATAAGATGTCATTATAAACAACCATGTTCATATACCAAACATTAAATCAATATGTTGAGGCATTCCAAAGAAAACTTGCGGAAACCAAAAGATTACAGACGGACTGACGAAAGATATTCCATAAAATCTTAATCGTTTGTTTCAAATTCAGTTTATTCAAAATAATAGGCTATCAAAAGCGCACCATGATAGGACCGCCATACATTGAACGCAAAAATAAATACTGTAATTGTACTTTTATTCGCGGGTACTTATTTTCGCGAGAATTCCATTCTAGCCAAGTTTGCGTGTATTTAATTTCACGGAGGTGAGTGCTTTCCTTATAACTTTAATGTTAAATTATTACATTCGCGGGTATTTATTTTCGCGGAATGTTGCTGACCGCGAAATTCGTGAAAATAAGTACACCGCGAAAATAAGTACAATTACAGTATATAAAAGTTTACTAAGGAAAAAGAAAACATAGAAAGGGAGGTTTGACATGCCATAAAACCGGTTCAACCAACCATTTCTTTTGAAATGCCTGGTCAGGACCATTGCGGTCGACAATTTTTTCCGGTGGTTTCCCCAGATTTGTCTTTTTGTCTCATCGACTTCGGCTCTTGACAACTCTGTTCGGTTATTTTGGTATTACCCCAATATATATTTGACTTGGCAACTTTTAGTAACAAAAGGTAAAACTAACAGAAATCAAAAACAACAATCCAATAAAAATATATGTCATTTTCAACTTTGTCCCTAGTAGATTTAAAACGGTAGGAGAATAACTTTAACTGTAAAATACTTTTGAATTAATATAAGAAAGATAACAGGTAACACCTACAATGGCCGTAAACCACAATCACATGCCACAATCCACCAGGGAACCGCACGAGAAAAACAATAAAATGACAAAAGACAAACGATAGGAACTCGGGATAGCCGGACTTGGTACCGGCACTAGCAAGAGCTAGCGGTAGGGTTAAACCGGTTTATGGGTACCCAAACATCCCCTTTCTCTATCCCGTTTCCCTATAGTATAATAAAACATACAAATAAAACCCAATACAGGTAGACTACTTACTCCAAGACCACAATTTGAAAGCTTATGCAAGAGCTAACTAATGAAACACATTCCACTAAGATCATATAAAAAAATATTTGTCAATTCGCACAATTCAAATTTAGGGTTAAGAAAAGGGAAGAGCTACGCAAAAATCTAGGAACAAACCAAGGAGGAATTTAAAAGGATAAATCCAGTCAAATTCTTCAATGGTCTTGTTTGACCCCTTTACGCCCTGAAACTAAGAGGTATGCCAAATATGTCAACATTCTTCTTAAGCCACATGTTAATAGGAATCAGAATAAAAATTTAAATCGTTTCGAAAAATTGTAATTTTGGCGCCCTGACCCCTTTTACTAGTAGCTTGGAAACGATAAAGGCTTAATGCTTTCTTGACATACTTTTAAATCATTTATTTTCATGGGTATAAAATTTCGTGGATTTAGTCTTTGAAACTAATTCCTGGGGATAAATTTTCGCCGAATTTTTATTACACATAGAAATCAATATTCCTCGAATGAAATTCGTGGGTATTAATTTTTGTTGAAAAATCTTGCCCATGAAATCAGCCATATTTAATCCCCAAGAACATTTCTGCTTTTACATCACTACTGAAAGCTTACAACAAATGTAATCCAAAGAAACCCTAATGAAAAATCTAAATTTAACAATTTCTTTAAACAAGAGCTGTCGCCGAATGGCAGCCAGTTATACCCCCGCTCATTGAACCTTGAATCAATATGGCAAGTGCAAAATTAAGTGTGTGTGGACACAATACAGATGTGGACACAGTACAAGTGTGGACACAATACAAGCATTTACACAGTTGGATGTGTGGCTGCCAAGAAAAGAGTGACGAAAAAGTATAAATTGGAAAATGAAAGTAAAAAAATCATAAAGTCTGTAAAGGAAAGTAGTACACCAATATGGCTGAGAGGAGAGATGCAGTATAGTACCCTTCAAAAAAGCTCAATACCAAATATGAAGTAGCTGTCATGTGCAGTTCCTTAGAAAAATGCGACGAAAAAGTCACAATTTGGAAAATGACAGTTAAAAGGCACAAAGTCGGTAAACAGGAAGTGGTGATCTAATGAGGCGCAGTATAGGACCCCATACTGATGCGCCATACAAAATATCAAGTGGCTGTCATGTGTAGTTGCTGAGAAAAATGCGACAAAAAAAGTCACAGTTTTGAAAATAAAAGTAAAAAAATCACAAAGTCGGTAACAAGAGAAGGTGATCAGATATGGCCGAAATGGGGATGTGCGGTATAGACCCCCATACTGATGCACCATACCAAATATCAAGTGGCTGAGAAAAATGCGACGAAAATATGTGTGATTGACGGACGGACGGAGGTAAAACAGTATACCCCCTCCTTCAAAATATATGATGTGTAATTGCTACAAAGTAACAAAAATGAAAAAAGTAAAAATGGTATGGAAGGTCACAATTTAAAAGCAAAAACACATCAAATGTACAAATAAAAAAATAACTAGAAATATCGAGACGGAAATGAAAGTCAAAAGATTAACTTTTCGGTCAGTCCGGCCTTCTTCTAGGGGCAACCGGGCAGAAAATCGAAAAATACTTGAGAAAGCTACCAACTGACGTGTAATAGATAGAAATTACCTGTGAAAATAATGCAAAATCCTGAACATTATCAAAAAACAAAAATCAAAACGTGTATTAAGTGTCAAGTAAATAAAGAAGTAGGATCATCAAATAGACTGTTTTTTTAGAAAATGGATATTTTTTGTTCAAGGATTATTACAACGCAAAAGCAGACTCCTGTTGAATTTATTATGATGGGGTATCTTATGATTTTCAAGACGTGTAGTAAAGAAATTGATGACAGAAGTGCCTAAACACTAATTAATAGATATAGCACCGCTTTTTTGACGACTTTTTTCCTTTCTGAGTTATTAGGGTCCAAAATTGCAGACACGCAGATTAAGAGAATTTTTATTTTTTCTTGAATTTCAATGGAATTTTTATTTTTGAATTCCTCTCGTAAGCTTTCAGAAGTATGTCATTATATTTGGCGTATCTTTTACCATTTCCGAGCTGTAAGGGGCCCAAATTCCAATTTTTAGAAATCATTTTCATGTTATGTCTTTATTTCTTTGTTTATCCGAGGCTGCAATTGCCCTTGGATTGTTCTTTTTAGAGTGACGGTTAAGTTCTCACTTACTTCCATCCGATTTTTATTGGATGTTTTTCTTTGGTTTCCCTTTGCTATAAGCTTTCAGTAGTACGTCAAGATATTTTGCTTAGCTCTTTTCATTTCCGAGGTATAAGTGGTAAAGGGGGCCAAAATTGAAATTTTTCAAAATATGTGAAAACTTTTTCATCAGATTTTTATGGAATTTTCCGTTGGATTCTTTTTGTTACAAGTTTTCAGTAGTATGTCAACATATTTGGCATGGCTCTTACCGTTTCTGAACTATAAGGGCCAAACAGAGCAAAAATTGCATTTTTTTCAAATAACATAAAATTTACTTTTAATCGGATTTCAATTTGATTTTTTCCCTGGAATTTCTCATGAGAGATTTAATTGGTATAGTCGACCAGACTTTGGTTAGTTCTTACTGTTTCCAATCAAAATTGATCAAGATGTCCTTAGATGATTTTGGCTATCCATGTAGATCATACTTGTTAATTTTATTCTGTTAGTTTTAAACATCTTTGAGTTTTGTTAGTCTTTAACATCTTTGAGTTTATTGTTTTCCAAAATGTTTATATTTTATCTGCACTGAAGAGACATAAGTTGTCAAAATTACCCTTAAAGAAACTATGTTTACAGTAAGTCCAGTATTTCATTTCTGATTATATTATTTAAATATTTGTTGATATCACCATGGTTACAGACAGTTATTGGTTATGTTGGTTCGCTGCAACCAATACAGTAACTTCACTCTTCTTTTTGGTAGTCTTCAGCTGTTACAGACGGTGAATATGTATTTCAATAAAATAAGCACATATGTTGAAAATACAAAAAAAGGATTCATTTACACAATGGACTTGTAGTCATCAATTGTTTCTAAAGTGCCGAAGAAATGACCCGAGTTTTCTATAACATCAGTTGACTATTGTATATAATACATATGAAATAATGCAAAATTAGATTGTCAATAATATTCATTGTACATGTAAGACAGTGTCATCAACTTTCGTATCATTAATTGATTAAGGGGATGGTTTGGGCTTGTTTACGTGAAAATTTTATTACTGACCCAAGATTTTTTTCTTCAAAAGAAATCAGTTTAAAATGTAAATAATGCTCAAAACCTTCTTTAGTTAGTCAGAGCAAGAGTCCTGCTGCACAATATCAGGAAAATATTTTAGTAAGGCCACCTCATTAGTATAATCTAATCCGAAGTCGGCAAAATACAAGGGGGGGGGGGGGGGGGGGGGGTTATTTTTTAATCCCTTTTACCTTTAAATCAAATAAGATTTTGACAAACACCACGGTCTTTAATGGTCAATTTGCCGGAAATGGTAACATTATTTGAGGCGACTTTTTTAAAGTAATCAAAATGAAAGTGAAACAGAAATCGCAGTTTTGAAAATAAACAAGATGTGTTTGTGAAACACTACGTATGCCCCCAGATTCTACAGAAAAATATATGAAAATACCAAATTTTACCCCTTTTTGACCTCTGCGACCATGACCTTTGGCCTAATTTTTTGCACATTTGTGTTCCTCTTGACAAGACCTATACACTTACTAAGTATTAAAAATCTATGTTACATAGTTCTAAAGTTGTTTATTACTATAAAACACTCAATTCAACCCCTTTATTCTGAAAAAAGATGAGGCCCGCCCCTTTGAGCCTCTTGTTTACTGAAATGGTTTTAATTGTTAAATGTATCTGTTTAAGCATGCATGCTATAAGAAACCTACAGAAAAACACTGCATCAAGATATGACAAAAAATAAAAAATTCACTTTTTCCAATTGTCCCCCTTTGGGCCTCTTGTTTCTCAAAAACGGTAAGTGCTACCTCAAATCTGTCACAAACCAAGCTGCGCAATTTTATTAACAATAATATAAAACAAACTCCGTCTCAATAGGATAAATAATAAGGATTCTACAGTCAAATATGTGAAACAGCCAATTTCACCCCTTTTTGACCTGACCTAATTTATTTTTGCATATTTATGTTCCTCTTGACTAGACTTATACACTTGCCAAGTATGAAAAGTCTATCTTACATAGTTCAAAAGTTATAGCCAAGGTTAAAGTTTCGGACGCACAGACAGACAGGACAAAACCAATATGCCCCCGATCCTCGATCTGGGGGCCATAAAAAAGATGGAGTGGGCGGGGATGAGAATTTATAAATGAAATTCATGTAGCCTGATTTGATACTTTTATTTATGTCCTATGGATCTGGCAGTGATATCAAAGTAAATTCTAAGAACAGGTCTAGGAAATGAATCAATTTGGGATTTCTCTACCTGATTAAACTTGTAAAATATATAAAAACATGTATAAATAAACCCTGTACATCAATGATTTGATGTGTTTATCAGATTTTTAGGATCAAAACTCGCCACCTACTTCGGATTTTAGGGGCCCCAGCTACAGAGTTGCCGGCCGCATCCAAAATTGGTGGATAGGGGAATGCCCCGTCTATATTAGGTCGTAATACAGATAGCCTGAACGCGAACCCTTGTAGCCAAAATACGTATAGAGAAACGCCATGCAGTATAAAGATCCTTTATGGTACAGTAAATTCAGTTTCTGCATATGCGCATTTCGACAACTTATGTCTCTTCAAAAAAGATCAAATCAAAACATTTCGAAATCCATAAATCGAAATACATATAAAAGCTGTCAGAATACAAATTGCCAATAGTTTCTATAAGGGACAGCCAAAATCAGCTAAGGACACAGCTATGCAAAAGGGAGACACTCCTTAGGTTTTAACCATTTTTTCTTAATTTTTCTTAATTTAGATCTTGCAAGTTTTTGAATAAAATCGGTTTTCTTGGCAGCGCCTAAATACTGGGTACTGGGTGAATACCCTTGAGGAGTAACAGTCCACCAGCATGTGCATCGGCCTAGTGGTGATAAATAACAAAATACCAAAGTTAATTGATTACATTGTAACTATTATAGACGAACTGTGGAAATTGCCACACTCTGCCACACTCTGTGCAGTATAAAGATCCCTTTTTATTTATTCTAACCTAATGAGAGCAGCCTTCCTACGCGGTAGGAATACTTAAGATCCTACCCCATCCCATTTTCCAGATTGCCTTCACCGACATTCGTGTTGTCATTGGAAGGTCGTTGAACAACTCTGTGATTAGCGAAATGGCTTGTCGAACCTGTTCTGTAGGTGGAATTGTAGTCCAATCACTCGAAGTTGAACCGATCAAATCTGTGTAGATACATTATATTCCTAAAGTACGTGTATAATCAGTAAGTATAATAAATAGCAGGTAGATCTTACTCAACTGCTAGAATCTAAATGTAACGAACTTATAATCACGAACACATTCAGTTTTTACATTTTTTAGTGTCTTCCATTTTACACGAGTTTTCAAAAAATTCAGTGACGATCAGTTGTAACTAAATTTTCATTTACTTTCAGTAAGCAATATTACACTTTTTTCTCCAAGAAAGCCATTGTCTCATTGACATTTACCACATCTATTTAACACTGTGAGTGCCTTATTGGTTTGAATGTTGTGTTTTATATTTATGCTTTCTGTAGCTGTTTGACATCATAATTTTATGTGCTTTCGTTTTTGGCCATGTCTTTGGACTTCGATTTTTGTAATTACCACTCCTTTCGTCCATCAGCATTCTATTGCCTATGTTTTTAAATGCATTCGAAAAACAACCTGTGTATTCTGATATATCTAATACATCATTCACACATACGATATTTAAATCCACAAATATTCCTATTTATTTATAAAATATAATAAAAATTCGAATATTAATTCATTCACTTAAGTTTTCCATTTGATTATAAGATTCTATTCTCAAGGTTCAAGTCGAATAGATCTGTTAGAGAACTCTTTTAGAGGTACGGGTTAGACTAGCCTCTGTTGGACTACTCCCTGGAGATGCATCCTCTTTACAATGATCCCCAACTACTGCATGGACTATGACACTGGATGAATGACCAAATCCTTAGTCTTGTGATTTGGCTTGACCTGTATAAAATACATTTAATGTACCTTTTGTTCACATACTATGAATATTTTTGATGAAATTATGGTAAACTAATAATTTATAAGTGGAGTATTGGGTGTGAAATATCACCACAATCACTGTAAATACCATCTTGTGGTGACTTATTCCAAAAATTTTCACATTGGTCTGTTGAAAAAAAATGATTAGAACCATTGTGATGTAGTTGTTTATGAATTTTTGGAAAAGTTGAGTAGACTTTTTAATTCTAAAATGTCAAAACAAACACTAAACTGCAATCGGCATGTCTCTTGAATTACTTAGAACTATCAGATGCATACAATGACTTTAGATCTATTACATGTAGGAACTATAAAATAACACTATGTGAGATTCGTTTCGCCGATAATTTTTCAATTTACCTCATCAGTCAATAGAATTCGTATTTCTGAGAAATACGTCCTCGGTCATCCGTCACCGATCATCCGTGCATAATTAATTAGTTTTCTTTCTATTCGTCACCCGTCATAATTCAAGAGTAAAGAGTCGTATCATTCATCATTCATCAGTTAATTTTGCTATCCGTCAGCCGTCAAAAGTCATGATTCAGATCATTCACCAGTCAACGATCAGCCAAAATGGAATGTTGAACTGTTATTCTTGGACATCAATTTTTTGTAGTTTATACAAATATCACTACCTCGAGGGTACTTGAATTCTTGGTTTCTAATTCAATGCATTAAAACTATAGGGGAAAATCACTATCTCGCGGGTACTTGAATTCTTGGTTCGAATTCAATGCATTAAAACTAAAGGGAAAATGCATTTCATTGTGAACTTAATTTCGTTGTTTTAACGAGCCACGAAATAAAATTGGAACCCAACAAATAATAGTACTTTCACAGTATTTAGAAAACACTTTTCAATCCTGTTAGAACCGTAATTTTGCTATATTAAAAATATTCCAAAATATGCGGTCCTGGCGATCTATTGACTTGGCCTTTTTAAGTTACATATTAAGCATTTCAGTACAGTTTGGGATTGGAAGTACATTTCCAAAATTTTTCTATCCGATTGCGTTCGTGTCTCATCCAAGGAAATATGATGATTTGCTATGGAGTAATTGCCCTTTTTCCTAATTTTTTTTTTTTAAATTAACAGGTAGGGGTCAAATTTAAATCCCAAAAATGTTCAGCAAATCAAGACCTACACACCTTGAAATTTTGAAGAAAATTTGAGTTAACAATGAAGGGATATAAATAAATGCACATGAGACAAAGTCTCAACAAAAATATGGTAAAACAAAGCAAAGGAATAATGCTTTAATTGGTGTTCTTCTTCTTTAAATCACCATGATGCATTCAACAATGATCTTAATGTGTAGGTGTTGCCGATATCAGGCGTGATTTTTATTCTGCTGATTGTCTTAAAGACCTATTTACAAATGTCGCTGGCGACAAAATCGTTCAATTTTTAAAAAGCAATCAATTTATTTAGTAAGATTTAAATGGATCAATTTTAAACAAGTTTCTAATTTCTAATATTGTTTCTGTTAAACCAAAATTGCTTCTATTATGTTTTAACATTTTACATATTTGTTTTACTTGTATACAGCTATATGGTTTTATATTGATATTTTATTTATTTATTGAAATTGTTCAATATACTCAACAGTTCTCGCCACAATATAGCTGAAATATTGCTGTAAAACATCAATCAATCAATCAACAATGATCTTTGCTGATAACTCATAGTATTAAAGATCAAGACGCCCCTAGCACTGGCTTGAGTGGAATTCATTGCTAGATGTTGAGCAAAGCTACATCAATGCCTTTTTAACAATCTATGCGGGATTATCAACAAACATGAAAATGAATGGCAAAGTTTTCTTCCAATCGCTGTCAATATTTAAGCGATAAAAAAAGACTGACAGAAAACAATTTATCTAGTAAAAAGGTATAAAACTTGGCACAGCAAAATCATGAGGTTACGGCACAATACACAGGTGGTCAGAATAACAATTTGACTATAAAAAATTAAAGTGTTAAGATTTGAAAGTATATGATAGTTTATCCATATGAGAAATTCTCTCAAGCACAAATACACCATAACTGAAATGTTTATAATAGCTGAATAGGATTTATTGCTCTGTGTGGGTCAAATTGTCGTAATTTTATGAGGTTAGGTTTAAAGCAAAACTGTGCAACATGTCAAGCACTACATTTATATTCATGATGGAAGTTTTCTGTTGTTCCTGCACATCATTCAAGATGGCTGCCATCGGTAAAATTCCTTTAACATTGGACACTATCGGAAAACACACTCAAAGATCTTCTGTGAAACTACCTGGTCGATTTGAACCATACTAGGTTACGACTGTCCTAAGCTGGTCCCCTTTTAAAATATGTCCGGTAACGGTCTGTATCAGATAGTGGGGAATATAGTTTATTACTAGACCAACTGGGATAAAGCATTCAAAATCACCCCCTCTGAAACTGCTGAGTCAATTTTAATCAAATTTGGCCTGAATCATTACTCGGTTACATTGTTTGTAATTTCAGATCCGTGTTTTATTAGTCCAAGGACCAAACAACATGGCTGTTGTTACTATAAATAGCACATAGGGACAAATTGCTGTTTTTGCTAAACAATTCAAAAACAGATACATATATCAAACAAGAGGAAAGCTGTCAACGTGACAGCAAACCGGGTTTTCTTTTACATGGACAGTATATCTTACACATTTGTTGACCTTGAATATTTGAAATGTATTTATGATTTTCATTAATTTTCAATGTTAAACCTTCCACCAAAGTAGCCTATTTGAAAGTTCAGCAACTTGGATTTTAAGCAAAAAGGAAAATAAAAGTACTGTAAACACCTCTGATTCAGGTACGTATGATCTACATTATAAAAACGTCCTGTCTATTATACTGTAGACGATTTGTTCTGGACAAAGGGGACACCCTATTTGTATATATTTGACGTAAAAATGACTAAGTTCAACAACTGATATTTTTGACATAAACTGTAAAAAATCAAAATCAAAGTACCATGCACACCTTTGATATATGTACAATTGATCTGCAAAATAAAAACTTCCTGTCTCAAATACTGTAGGACATTTGCTCCGGACAAAGGGGGTACCCAATTGTTAAGACTTTGAGGTAAAAATGACTAAGTTCAACAACTGATATTTTTGACATTAATTATCAAAAATCAAAACACCATGCACACCTTTGGTATATGTACAATTGATCTGCAAAATAAAAACTTCCTGTCTCAAATACTGTAGGACATTTCCGTCGGACAAAGGGGATATCCAATTATTAAAAATTTGAGGTAAAATGACCAAGTTCAACAACTGATATTTTTGACATTAATTATCAAAAAATCAAAATTAAAGTACCAACCACACCTTTGATATATGTACAATTGATCTGCAAAATAAAAACTTCCTATCTCAAATACTGTAGGACATTTGCGTCGGACAAAGGGGATATCCAATTATTAAAAATTTGAGGTAAAATGACCAAGTTCAACAACTGATATTTTTGACATTAAGTATCAAAAAATCAAAATTAAAGTACCAATCACACCTTTGATATATGTACAATTGATCTGCAAAATAAAAACTTCCTGTCTCAAATACTGTAGGAGATTTACTCCGGACAAATGATGTACCCATTTGGCAGCCGCCCGCCCGCCCGCCATTTTCACCATTATAATAACCGAATTTTTCCGATGGAAAACGCGGTTAAAAATACTTTAGGGTAAAAGTGATCAGCATGACANTATTAACCCATATCAACTACTCATGACAATATTTACCTTCTGTGTGAATATTAAGAAAATCTGATATACTGTTTTGTTGTAATTGATTGTCCCCTTTTTTTTTTTAGCAAATTTTTTTTTTTTTATTAAAAAGAATTATAACAGATTGAGGTCAAGTTTCAGGTGCAAAATGGTTCAGCATATCGAGATCTGCACAACTAGAAATTTTGACGAAAATCTGAATATCCATCAAGTAATTATTGCCCATTTGGTCAATTTTCGTAATTTTATACATTTTTCCTTATATTTTTTTTTTAATTGATTTTAAATAGAGGTCAAGATTTCAATGCGAAAATGTTTAGTATGTCAAAGATTATATTTAATTGTCTGACATGCCTGCACCTCATCCAAGCTACCTGAAGAGGAAACTTAGTTTAACATTTGACTCATAAGAAAACACATTCAAATATATTCTTCTCTGAACGTATCTGAACACAAGTGGTCAAACTGTCCTTGGTTGGTCCCTTTTGCAAAATGTGTCCGGCAAGTCCGCATCATATCTAAGATGGTCTCCAGCAGGGAACATGTTAAACATAAGAACTAATGGAAATGCATTCAAAATTCCTCTCTGAAGCCATATGCCCTGAAAACGGAAAAAAAAAGTTTGTAATACGACTGCAAATATTTACCTTTTCCTAACTGTTGATCCTAATTTTGGTTGTTTTCCAGTCTACTGTTGAAATGGTGCAACCAATTAAATATCATAAGTACGTGTATTTCAAAGTAAAAAAGCAAACAATTTCAGCGAAAATAGCCCTAAAATCGAAACTGCCGTGTGCGTTGCACAAATCATGTTTTTGTACGAATGTACGCGAAATACTAAAGGTCTTGTACGATGTACGAAAAATAAAAATTGCCATGTTCGTCGTACGAAAATAAGTAATTTGATAAGGACGGAAATTAATCTGTAAGGAAGTTGTGGTCGCTTTTCGGCAGTGCCATTTCATATAAATTTTTTATTCGGGAATAAAAATTAATAGAATATTTATGCAAAGATAATTTTTAAATGTAAAATTGTTTCCTTTGCTGTGAAATTTCATCCAAGTAAGTGTTGAATAAAAAAAAGTCACTGAAAAGGGTTTTATTGATGGGAAATCACATAAAAAAGAGGAGTATGCTTTTTGTGGGTAAAGAAGAGAGACAAATTAATGTCAAAACATTAATTTTAATATCTGAATAATTTCAGGAAAAAATTTAATATCAAATATTTTCCAGACTTAAAATTTCTACATAAAATAATTACCAGGAAAAAATTATTTAATTTAATTTTTTTTTAATTTGGTAAATATGTTATATAAAAATCTAAAAAATTGGAAAACATATATTATAATATTTTGTCCGTAAATTATTTTCTATATTAAAATCAATGTTTCATCAACAAAAATGTTAAATTTAAAAATCTCAATATTTGCCAGCAACAAAAAAAAAATAAAAAAAATACCAGACAGAAAAATAAAATTATTCTACTTTTTCCAGGTAAATTTTTTACAAAAATTTATATGGAAGAAATATAATATTGTATTTTTCCAAACGATTAAATTAATTGCGAAATTCCGTGCACTTTTTGTATTAATTTATTCTTGTTTTGTCAAAAGAAACTAACCATTGAATATATCACTAAAACACAGGGACAAAGTGTTTTTATTAGAGCAAAGAAGGGAGAACACCTCAATCATAACTATAATAATTTTAATCAAATTTGGCCTGAATCATTACTCGGTTACATTGTATGTAATTTCAGATCCGTGTTTTATTAGTCCAAGGACCAAACAACATGGCTGTTGTTACTATAAATAGCACATAGGGACAAATTGCTGTTTTTGCTAAACAATTCAAAAACAGATACATATATCAAACAAGAGGAAAGCTGTCAACGTGACAGCAAACCGGGTTTTCGTTTACATGGATAGTATATCTTACACATTTGTTGACCTTGAATATTTGAAATGTATTTATGATTTTCATTAATTTTCAATGTTTAACCTTCCACCAAAGTAGCCTATTTGAAAGTTCAACAACTTGGATTTTAAGCAAAAAGGAAAATAAAAGTACTGTAAACACCTCTGATTCAGGTACGTATGATCTACATTATAAAAACGTCATGTCCACTGGGGTAAATGTGATATCGGTAACTGCAGTTACCGACATCCCAAA